>PVJX010036152.1:0-17742 GCA_004027295.1 Dolichotis patagonum
CACCTGCTTTTCTAAATGTTCCTCCCATGGCCCCTGCCTGCCTTTCTTCCTTGTCACTTTGTGACATTATTTTCAGTGGCAACTCTTCACTTCTCTGCTATTACCTTATTGCAGTCAGTCCTTATCTGTTAAGCCCAATTGTTCATTGCAACCCTGGTCCCACATTTCCTGCTGCCTCCTAGTTCCCTTAGCTCTAAGTGTCTCAGCTGTGGGAGTTCTTTATTGGGTAGGGGGCTGACCTGTGTACTGCGAAGTGTTCAGTAGCGTCATCATTAAATACCAGTGACACCACTCTATTTTGACCATCAGAACTATCCTAGACTTTGCAAATATCCTTGGGGGGCAGAATCACCCTGGTGAACCACTGCCTTAACCAGGTTCCATAATGTGAAAATGAAGTTTCCGCCTATTCCTCCCTCCTACCCAGTGAAAACAGGGTTGATCAGGTACTGTGAGATTCCAGCATGACTGTGCATGACAAAAGGCAAGTAGACAGGGGGAAAAGAGCCAGAGTCACAGAAGTTAGAGAGGTGGAGGAGCCTCTGGGTTCCTGAGCTCAGGTGTGCTAAACTTTCATGGTCCTGTTGATCTCTACATTGAGGCCTCATTTCCTTTTCAGCAAAGCATTCCAGCTGATAAGAGATGATAAGACTTTTGCAAAAAGGAAGGAGACCAAGAGGGGGAGGGAGAAGAAAGGAAGGGATGAAAAAAGAATTAAGATGTGTTATGCATATACTGACCCCCCACGATGGATGAGTCATTATGTACTGTAAACATGTGTTAGTAAAACATTTTTTTAAAAGAACATTAAAACCAAACAGTACAAAATAAAGGATGGATAATAGGAAACTGGGAGATGGATCATTTGCAGATGGGAACGGGAAAGGGATCTAGGGAGGGAGCACAGGGTAAGGGGAGATAAAAAGAACAAGATATGTTATTTGCGTGTGCCAGCTCCTCGTGATGAATATAATCATTGTGCAACAGGTACTATACTGTTAAAAATTTTTTTATAAAGGAAAAAAAGATGATATGAAAGGTGAACTTTGGTGCCATCCCTGCTCTGATCAAAGTCGTTATGATTACCTGTATAGTTCTAGGACAAGATTGAATTTACTGTATAGTTCTCTTCTTTGACATGGCTTTTGCTTTTTTTTTTTTTTTGCCAGAGTTTTGCTATGCAGTTTAGGTTGGACTTGAACTCACTTTGTAGCCTAGGCTGGCCTTGAGGCAACGATCCTCCTGCCTCAGCCTCTTAAGTGCTGGGATTACAGGCACGCACTACCACAAGCCTGGCTGCTGTTGTCGAAGACCTGTGGTACCATATTCCCAAGACCAGGCCTAGCGCATGGTTGGTGTTCAGTAGATGAAGGTGGAACAAGTCATTTGAATAGTGACTGTCTCTGGGTGGGTAATACCTTTTTTTTTTCCATTTCTTTATTTCCCTGTGAATCGTTTCTTTTCTACCTTTGGGAGTACTTGTTTCTTTATAAGAAGGGAGGAAACTCCGTGAACATTTTTCTCTAATGAGAAAGAGAAGAAGCCCCAGAACAACCCTGACCTCATTCCCCATGTCTTGCCTCCCTAGGTCTGAGCTACCAGAACGATGGCAACCAGCGCTGTCCCCAGTGATAACCTGCCCACCTACAAGCTGGTGGTGGTGGGGGATGGGGGTGTAGGAAAGAGCGCTCTCACCATCCAGTTTTTCCAGAAGATCTTTGTGCCTGACTACGACCCCACCATTGAAGACTCCTACCTGAAGCATACAGAGATTGACAATCAGTGGGCCATCTTGGACGGTGAGACCAGGGGCCAGCCCTGTGTGGGATGGGACATCTCGGGGGAGGGCCAGGGAAATGTGGAAGGCATCAGAGGAGCAATATGAGTTCAAAATAGGGAAAGCCTTTATAGAGGGCTTGGAAAGCTTTGTGAAAACCAAAATGTACGTGCAACAAAGAGACAAGGCTAGAGTGATGCTAACTCAGTGATGTCATGTTTGTTATTGCTTGATCAGAGACTCTGATTAGCAGTTACACATGGCTCTAGCTAATAAAGGGAAGAACAAATTATTTTTTATAAGCATAGTTTATTTGGTAATTGTCCTTTTGAGGAGTGGATCTTGCCTCTGACATTGTGTTTCTAGTTTTAAATTTGTATTTCTCAATTTGTATTGTGAACAGGGAACTTACTAGAAATGCGAATTTTCAGGTCCCTACTGATTCAGAAATTCTGATGATGGGGCAATCTGTCCAACATACCCAGGCAATATAAAGTGAGAAATCACTGCTCTAGATTTTTGCTGATTATTATTTTGTATCCCCCGAGCCTTTCTCTTAAACAAAGACTCATTAATCATAGGATGTCGGTCTGGGAAGGGAGCTTTGAACACTGCTGAGATACAAATTTTCTATCAGATATGTGCTTTGCAAATATTTTTTCCAGTCTGTGGCTTGTTTTTCTTTCAAAGGCCAGACCTTTTAATTTTGATGAAGTCCAGTTGATCAGTTTGTTCTTTTATGGATTGTACTTTTGGTGTTGTCTGAGAAATCTTTGCCTAATGCAGTCACAACAGTTTTTTTTTTTTTTCTTATTTCTCCTACAAGTTTAATGGTTTTACATTTAGGTTTATGATCTATCCTGAGTTGATTTTTTAAAAATGTGGCATGAAAAGAGAACGAAATTCATTTTTCTATGAATGGACATGGAGTGATTCCAGAACTATTTGTTGAAAAGACTGTCTTTGCCCTGCTGAGATGCTTCTGTGCTTCTAGTGAAAGTCCACTGTCCATGTAATCTGTTTCTTTAATCTATTTATCCTAACACCAGTAACACACTGCCTTGATAATTGCTGCCCTTTAAGTCTTAAAATCAGATAATCTTAAATAAACCTCCAGCTTTGTTCTTTCTCAACATCATTTAAACTTATGTAGGTCTTGAGTATTTCAGTATGAATTTTAGAACCAGTTAAAATTTTGGATGACCATTGTTGAACCTTTTAACCCATGAATGCAGGACTATATCTCTTTCCATTTATTTAGGTCTTTTAAAACTTCTCTCATCAATTTTACTGTAGCTTTGAGTGTGTAGGTCTTTTCCATTTTGTCAGATTTATACCTATATCTTTATTGATGCTATTATAAATTATTTTTGTAGTTTTAATTTTAGTTTTTCCTTGTTTGCTGCTAGTGTATATCAATAATCAGTTTTCTATATTAATCTTATAACTGCAGGTTGCTTTAATGGCTTCTTTTAGATCCCACTGGATTTTCTGCCCAGGTGGTTATGTCTGGGATAAAGGCAGTTTTACCGCTTCTTTTCTAATTTGGATTTTCTTTTTCTTGCCGTATTTCCTTGACTGAGGCCTCCAGTATACTGCTGAGCAGAAGTCCTGAGACTGGACATCCTTGTCTTGCTCTTGAAGCAGAAGCATTGAGTATAATTTTAGCTATAGATTTGTTATAGATACCCTTTATCAGATTGCATAAATTGCTTTCTATTCCTAGTTTTCTCATAGCTTTTAATCAGGAATGGCTGTTGGATTTTGTCAGATACCTTTTCTGTCTGTACTGAAATAATCATACTGGTTTTCCTTTTATGTGTTATTAATATAATAAATTACATTAATTTCTTTTCCTATTCTCCTCCCTCATCTTGCTTTATTTTGGGGGAAGGGAAGAGAAAACCCAGAATATTGCACGTGCTAGGTAAATGCTACCACTGAGCTTTCTTTTTTTCTTTTTCTTTTTTTCTTTTTTTGAGCTAGGGTCTTACTATATAGTTCAGGCTGGCCTTGAATTCACTATGAAGTTAAAGCTGGCCTCAAATTTGGAGCTATCTTCCTGCCTCAGTCTCTCACGTGCTAGAATTACAGGCATATTCTACCATATTTGGCTCTTTTTCTTTTCTGATGTTAATGCAACTTTGTGTCTCTAGAGAAAACCCCATTTGATTGTATGTTATTTTTTTTAGAATATTGTTGGCTGATTTGCTAAAAATTTTGTTTAGAATTTTTTATCTATGTTCTTGAGGGATAATTTTTCTTAAAATATCCTGAGTTTGATATCATAGTAAGGCTGAGTAGAATAAGTTGGGAATTTCCCCCCATTTCTTCAAATTTTTAGAAAAATTTCAGTAGAATTGGCATTGTTTCTTCCCTAAATGTTTAGTAGAATTCACCAAGGAGGCCATCTGGGCCCAGAATTTTCTTTGTAGGAAAGTTTTCTTTTTAATTTAGATTTTATTAGTACATGTTTGTAATATGTAATAATTACATTCCTCCTGGCAAGTTGGTGTATGTACATAACACATCTTAGTTCTTTTCTCATCCCCTCCCTTGCCCTCTGTTCTATCTCACATGATCACCTTCTTTTTTACAGAAGATGTCTCTCCCTATTTCCTGTTATGGAATGTTTTGAACTACAAACTAAATTCCCTTAATAGATATGGGACTATTCAGATAGTCTGTTCTTCAATGAACTTTGATAGTCTGTGACTTCCAAAAGTTTGTTCATCACAGTTGTTATCATATGTATTGGCATAAAGTTGTTTACAAAATTCTCTGTAGAATCTAGTGATGTCACCTTTTTCATTCCTGATTATTCGCAGTTTGTATCTTCTTTTTTTTTTTTCCTGATAGGACTGGTTAGAGATTTATATTTATTATTGATTTTTCTCTGAGAACCAGCTTTTGCATCCATTGATTTTTTTTCACTTGGTTGCATTGATTTTTCTCTCTTTATTCTTTCCTTTTCTCTGCCTATTTTTGTTTAATTTTCTCTTTTCTGTTCTAATTTCTTAAAGTACAAGCTGATGTCATTTATTTGAGACATTTCTTCTTTTCTGTGGCACTCCTTTGGTGCTATAAATTCCTTGCACTCTTTTAGTTGCACCTTAAAAATTTTAATATGCTGGGTTTTGTTTTCATCTGTTTCATATTCTTTCTACTTTCTCTTTAGATTTGGTCTTTGAACCATAGGTCATTTAGAAGTGTATTGTGTCATTTAGAAGTATATTGTATCATTTCTAAGTATTTTGAAATTTTCCAACAATCCCTCTGTTCTTGATTTCTAAGTCCATTGTGTCAGGGAACTTACTGTGTATTATTTGAAATATTTTTAAATTTATTGAGGTTTCTTTTACCCAAACTGCGTTCAATCTTGGTAAATACTCTGTGTGAGTGAAAAGAACTTATATTCTGCTATTGGTGGTGCAGTGTACACTGTCAGTTAGATCAAATTGGCTGACAATGTTTTCTAAATCTTCTACATCTGTATTGGTTTTCTGAATATTTGTTCTTTCAACTATTGAGAGCATTTTTGAATTTCAGAAAATAAATGTGGATTTCCCTGTTTTTTTTTCCTTTTGATTCTGTCAGTTTTTTGCCTCATGCATTATGATACTCTATTATTTAAAGTACATAAATGTTTAGGACTTATATAGCTTTTGGATGAATTTACCCTTTAATTATTATAAAATGTTGTTATCTTTGAGTTTCCCCTCCCTTCACTGCAGCCTGGAAATTCTCTAGGCCAGATGGATGCATAGACGCCCTAATTGATTTTGTATCCTATCTCAAGGATCACTGTTCTTTGTTGTTTGACATCTGGTGTCTTGAAAATGAATATTTCATCTGTTTTTTTGTTTTTTCCAGGTGGGTAGGTAAGTCTAGTTCCTATTATTTCATCTTGACCAGAAACAGAACCAAATCATGCTCTAAATAAATACAACCCCGTGAACATACTAAAAAACATTGTATTATGTACTTTAAAGGGGTGAATATCATGGGACATGAATCATATCTCAATTAAGAAAGCACTATCTTGGAGGGCTTGTCTGCAGCCTAGGACTTTGATCAGTTCCACCAGAACCAACATGTTCTCACTTTATAGACTTGGCACATAGTGTTCTCTGTGCTAGAACATTCTTTCTGCAGAAATACTTACTTTGTTTGGGTTTCAACTCAGATATTTTTTTATCTGCAAGGTCATCCCAGGCCAAACCATCTATACTAGTGTCCCACTACCCTTGACATTATTATGTCTGACCAACTCTGTTTTTTAAATTCAATTTCTGTATGTCTTTTCCTGTTGAATGTATTATGTATTTGTTGGAGTTTCCGCCCCTCCCCATTAAAATATAAAGTTATGAGAGCACATTCTTAATTTTATTTACTACAATATCCCTAGCATCTAGAATTCTGCCAGGCTCATGGGAAATCCTCAGTAAATATTTGTGGGATGAATAAATGAGTGAGTGAATCCAAACAATATGTGTACAGTCACAGGTTTGGAGTGCTAGCTATGTTATTTTCTTTTTTCTAACTGGCATTAAAATAAACATAGAAATACATATATGTAAATAAATATAATTATATATAAAATGTATATAAAATTATTAAAATTAAAATCATACACTTATGTACTTTCTAAAATAATTGCATGCATCACCCACTGAAATCTGTACCACGCTTTGGGATACACTGAGTTAAATAAATGTAAACAAGTCTCTTTACTACAGGATTTATAAGAACCTTTAATATACAGCTGTGTTGAAGCATTATCCTCAGAGTTCTCATTTTGTGGTACTGGGGATCAATGGTACCACTGACCTACATTCCTAGCCACCTTTTTAAAATTTTAGACAGCATCTTGCTAAGTTACCCAGGCTGAACTTAATCTTTCAGTCTTCCTGCCTCACCTTCCCAAAGTTCTGGGATTACAGGTATGTGCCACCACACCTAGCTCCAAAGGGACTGTTTTTTGCACACCATTCTGGGCTGTGTTTACAGAAAACATTCTGGAAAATATTGCACAATACATATAAGAGAGTAGCACCATGTCTAGTACTAATTGTAACTCAATATTATTTCTCTCTGCAGCCATGCATGTTCTTTTAACTTTAGTTTCTGGGGGGGAAATGTGATTTTTCAAGGGCGATTTTTAGATTTCATGATAACATTTATAGCAGTGTCAGCGAGGGGGGGGGGAACATGGCCACAGCATTGCTGCAGGAACACAGATTTTCAGAGCCTTTAATCTGCTGTGCAAGTCAGCCCTGATTTGTAGCCCTGCCCACCCAGGCTGACCTCAGGCGTGCACAGTAAGTGCCACGACTAGGTCACTTCTCTATTCAGTGAGGTCTTCGGTTAAGAAAGGGGAGACTGGGAAGGGGGGAAAAAAAAAGACAAAATTTTTTGACTAAATGTTTAGTATGCTTTTTAAAAAGTGTGGCCTGGGATTTAGCTCAGTGGTATAAACACCTGCCTGGCAAGCACTAGGTCATGAGTTCAATCCTTGGTACCAAAAAAACAACAAAAAAAGTGCTGCATGTGTGGGGAGCTTTAATCCAAAGCCTGTTGTGTTGAGGCTTGAGTGTAACCCTGAACCTTTCTGAGGCCAGCCCTTTCTAGGGTGGTTTGCCACCCGGGGGTGGCAAGGACTTTCCATGGACATCCAGAGCCCTGCCATCCTGCCTCACTGGAGGTCACCACTTCTGTCTCTTCTGACCGTGCGCCTTGCCGTTACGCTCAGCCCAGGTGCAGCTTTCCGCCTGGCTCTCCGCTCAGTCCCCGATAGCCACTCATCTCCTTTCTGTCTCTGTGACTCTGACCACCTGATGCCTCATCTGAGTGCTCAGTGTGATCACACAGTATCTGTTCTTTTATGGCTACCTTATTTTACATGGCGTAGTATCTCCAAGATTCATCCATGTTGTAGCATGTGCTAAATTTGCTTTTTAAAGCTGAGTAGTGTGCTCCATCTATGGTATGTAAATAACATATATATTCCCATATCATGTAATGCATATGGTATAATAATAATAATGAAGTTGACTCTGTATTCCACTATGTATATTTAGCACATACTGATTATTTGTTTATGTGTTGATGGACTCTTGGGTATCCCCCAAAAAGGGGATACCCACATTTTGAATAGTGCTGCTGTAAACATGGGTATGCAAATGTCTCTTTGAATTCCTGCTTTTACCCCTTTGGTTTTATCTTTTTATTTTTTATTTTTTTGGTACTTGGGATCGAACTCACTTTAGAGTTCTCCTTCACCTCTTTTTCTGGCAGGTCAGAGCTGGAAAGCAGCTGAACTCCGTGGGGTCACTTTACATCTGAGGAGCCTAAGGTGCTGATGGATAAGTATTTTGCCTAGAGCCACATTTAGCTAGTGGAAAATCCAGCCCCTGGCCTGCTGCTGACCCTGCCAAGCACGTCCTCCATCCTGTCATACTACCTCCTACTTTGGCCTAAGCCTTGGGCTTCTAGAGTAGGGCATTGGCCAAATTCTCTGCCCACTTAGAATCCAAACAGGTAGCTCTGAGCCTTCCCCCCAGTTGGCTCCCAGCCAGCCTCTGGAACCTGCATGTGTCCTCTGTTCCCAGAGCACAGCAGGGGACGTAGTCTCCAGAGAACCCCTTTCACCCAGGGGCTCTTGGGTGCAGCTCCACAGCCTCTCTGTCCCATCTCTGTCCTGTCTCTGAGCTATGTCCCCAGCAAGGACTCTGTCTTCACAAAGAGCAAAAGCCTGGCTCTTCTGCAGCCTCAGAAGCTGGGACATTTCCACCCTGGCTGCTACCCAAAACCTCAGACACAAGTGCTCTTGTCTTCTCCAAGGGGCCTGGACCTGGCTTTTCCCCGAACCCTTGAATCCACATTTTTTCTGGTGACAGGAGGAGAGAACTTTGGAAGGCAGGGAGGGGAAGTGGAACATTTATTGAACACTTTTTTCCTAAGCCAAAGACTTTACCCAGTGGGCATCTACTGTTAGGGCCAGCCATTAGGCCACCTTCAGAATGGGCTCTTCCCAGGGTCCCCAAGGAAGAATGGAGAGACTTGTCCCTCTGCCTGCCCTCTGTCTGTGGGAGGCAGTGATGTGGGAGGAACTTTGATGTCCCTGGAGGAGGCAGCATGGTCATTGGCCTGCCAGGATGAACTGAGCCCTGCAGCCTTGTGTCTTCCTGTTTCTCCTGGCTGCCACAGCCTTTGCTGCTAACACTTCCAGTAGCCTGGAACTTGCTGGTCTTCAACATGCCGGGTTAGGCAGGGCCTCTTCATAGAACGCCCTTCTTCACAGGGAGTCCAGATCTGCTCCCAAATCCCTTCGCTGTTACTCCTTTGGCCCTCGGGGCAGTGATAGTAGTTACTACTGGCCAGACCTTCCTTGAAGGCCACATGCTGTGGTAAGGTCTTTAATCGCTTCATTTCATCCTGCTAGATTGAGATCAGTGAGATGATCATGGGCTTCTAAGACCACAGCCTGCTTGGAACCAATATACACCAGTCCAGCTGAACTAGTTGATAAAATAGTGACATACTCTGTACCTTTGGTAAATTGCTGCTTCTGAAGATCTGTGCCCAGGGAAGTACAGACCTTCTGCCCTGGCACCTGTCTAGTGGCTCCTCGATTAGTGTAAGTCACAAGCAAGAGGACTGGGACTCTCCTAAGAAGTGAAATGACATGTTCTAAGTCACACAGCTGATTAGAGCTGCATTCCTTGTGAGCCTGAGCCAGGAGACTCATCCTTTTGCTGTGCACATGGGAGCTGAAGGACACACCATCAGCTGCTGGCCACTGGTGAGCTCATGAGGCTGGTCTTAGTGACGGACATGTGTGTGGCAGCCAAAGTCTGGGCTCCTTTCAAATTTGTCCATGTCTATTGCAGACAGACAGGTCCTGTTTACCTTCAGGGAGTATGAGGCTGTGATCTAACTTTGGGACTTCAGGTGGGACCATTCCTGGAGGTCACGTGACCAGTTTCAGCTGAGCATACCAGCCTGTTGGGTCTGTCTGAGGTCTCACCTGCTTGTCCTCAGGCTGGGTGATGTTCCCAGCTCTGGATCTAGGGTTGCCTCTGCTAGCCTGTGCAGCCTACTGACGGGGTATTCCTCTTTCTTTTATGCAGAGACAGCCTCAGAACAGTGACCCTGCACCCTAGGGAGAGGGGTGTCCATGTCCACATTGGCTACGCCCTTGCAGTTGTCACAAAGAAAATGGAAAGCTACAAAATGTCCCTTCTTGGGGAAAGGGACTTTATCTTTGGCCCACCATTGCATTTCTGATGCCAACCTAGACTTGGCATCTTTTAGGTATTTGTTACCTAACAAATGAGTGAGGGAAAAAGACACCTTACAAGGGACATAGCACATAGTAAGCCCCAGTAGATGTATTATTGCTGCAACTGCTCAAATATGATTTATATTAACATTTACAGGAGTAGTTTTGTGTTTTTAAGAATAGGGCCCATCACCTGTGCAGTTTAAGGGCCACTGACTGACCCATGCTTCTGTGTCTGGGAAGTCCAGTCTAGGCTCTCTCTGCAGTGGTGTGTGGGTTGGACCCCAAATCTTCTGTACCTGGGGTGTTTCATTCATTCAGTAAATACTCCTAAGTGCTGGCTGTGTGCCTGCCTCCCTTGTGGGCTCTGGGGACACTGCTTTCATCAAGCTTGTGTTACCGTGCAGGGGCACAGAATAAACAATCATGACATGTCAGGTGGTTATAAATGCTGTGAAGGAAGTCCTTCTGACAAGGTGACACGAGCAAAGATGACAGGGAAGAGAATTTCAGGCCGTGAGAATATTGGGTGCAAAGGCCCTGAAGCAAAGTGTGCCTGGCCTGTCCGGGGAAGAGTTAGTACAGTACATGAAGGGGCGTCTGGCTAAGGCAGGGAGGCGGGCCGGATGGGGCCGAATTCACAGGGCCTTGAAGGAGAGTAAGCATAGAGGGTCTTGAACAGAGGAGGGAAATGATCTGGCTGATATTTTAAAGCTTCCTCTGGCTCTCTGGTGTGTGGAGCAGTTCACAGGGGAACCAGGGTAGAGTCAGAGAAACTAGTGAACAGGCTGTGACCAGGGCACTGGTGGAGGAAGGGGTGAGAAGAGGTAGATTCTGCATGTGCTTTGAAGGAAAAAATCATAGGATTTGTGCTGGAGTGTATGAGATGGGGTAGGGGAAGAGGGAGTCTGGTTGGTACAACTGGGAGAATAGAGTTGCGTTTATCAAGATTAGGAAGACTGGTGAGAAGTAAGCTTGGGGGAAATCAAAAGTCTAATTTTGGACACGTAAGCATGAGCCGTTTTTCCCACACACCAGTAGAAGTCAAGGGAACCGCTGAATGTCTGAGCCTGGAGCAGGGGACTTACGTGAGCTGGAGAAGCACATCTGGGAGGTGACAAGGAAAGCCAGCCACAGACAAGAGGCTGCCAAGGAAGGGAATGGTTAGAGAAGGAGGCACCAGCATCTAGAGCAGTGATGGCGAACCTTTCAGAACTTGCAGTAACACAGCCCACTGTGGCATATGTGCCATAGGTTTGCCACCACCAACATAGAGGCAGAGGACAGAAGGGTACAGAGAACCAGTCTGTGTGGCAGGAGGAGAACAGAGAAGGTGAGATCCATGGACAAGGGAAGGAGGTACTCCACACAGGAGGGGACCGTCAGCCACATCATGTGCTGGGAGGGGTGGAGGACGCCTGTTGGGTTAGTAAGGCAGAGATCATTGGTGACTTGACAAGATCATGTTTGGTGGAGTGCTTGGGAATGAAAGTCTCCTTAGAGTGGATTAGAGAGCGGAAAAGAGAATAGACAGGAAGGGAATAGTGCTATGAAGAGTGGAGAATCAGGATATGAGGTCATGGGGCAAGGCTTTCTCGTTTTTAATTAGTTAATTTTATTTAAGATGAAATAAAGTGTAGCGTGCTTAAATACTGATAAAAATAAACCAATGGAGAGAGAAAAGGCTGCTGCTGAATAGCGAGGAGACAGCGGTAGCAGCAGTGTCCTTGCAGGAGACAGGAGCCAGTGCCCAGCCAGAGGGATGGTCTTTGACAGAGGCAGGGCCAGGTTATCCACCATCATTAGAGGGCAAAGGAGTGAGTATTTCAGGAAAGAGAGACAGGTTGATACTTTTACTCATGTAATGTTTCCACTGAGATATGTAATATTCACATGTTCAGTTTGGTAGATGTTAGAATGTTTGCAAAGTTGTGCTACCACAGATTGCTGATGGATCCACAAATCAGTAATCACTAGAATCACCACTGTCTAAATTCCTGAACGTTTTCATCACCACTCCAAAAATTGCCCATTCCCATGCCCATGAGCAGCCCATCCCTGAGCCAACTAACCTAACCCCTGCTTTTATGGATTTGTCTGGTATTTTATGATTTTTGCATTTAGCATAGTATCTTCAAGGTTTATATTGTTGTGTTATATCTTTCTTTTTATGTGTGAATGATAGATACCCTGGTACACAGATACACCACATTTTGGTTATTCTTTCATCAGTTGATGAACAGTACAATTGTTTCCATTTTTGACTCCAATGAAAATACTACTGTGAACATATATGTGTGAGCTTTTATGTAGACTTAGGTTTTCAGATCTCTGGAGCGTATCCTAGGCGTAGAATTGCAGAATGGTATATTTAACATTTTGAGGAATTACCAAGCTGTTTTTCAAAGTGGCTGCAATTGAGAATAACAGGGAGGTAGAGGCTTGGCTTCCAACCCTGCAAACACCTCCCAGCCACTCTGGGGGGCCATTTCATATTCCTACCAGCAGTTCCCAGCAGCACCTCCAACATGGGCTTATGTGGGGAAGAAGCCGGTGGAGATTCTCACCTGCTAGGCCTCTGCTTCAGGTGAGTTTAGAACAGTGGCCTGGAGAAGGAGACCTTGGCAGTGGTCACGCCATTGCCTGGGGAGAAGAGGTTGCCTGGAGAAGGCTGCACTTAGAGCCATTGAGTGTTCTGAAAGCCCTGGAAATTGGTGCCAGGACTTTAAAGAAAGCCCTACCAGCATGGCCAGGAGTCTTCTCCTAGGCACGTGCGGCCACCCTGCAGCAGGAATGGATTGGAGTGTGGCATAACCACCTGGGGTGGGTGTAGGAAGCACCGCCTCCAGACCTTCAGCGTCCAGCTCTGCAAGTGTCAGGTATTCTGTCCTCACTCTTTCTTCTTCAGGCCTTGGGGACACAGCTGCCAGGTGCCTGCTCAAAGACAGGCTGGTGCAAGAAGCCAAACAAGGCCTGGACTCGGACTCAATCCTGCCTTTGCTGTTCATTAGCAGTGTGTGCCCGAACAGCTCCTGGCCGTGCCCTGCCTCAGTTTCTCCACTGTAAGGGGCTGGCCTCCCACAGTGGCTGGGAGGTGTTCATGGGTTGGAGGCCAAGGCTCTGCCTCCCTGTTTCTATCTACTGCTGGCCCTGTACCCCTCAGGCACCTGTCCATTCTCCAGCTCTGGTTACAGCCCCATATCGTGTTGCTCTCTCTGCCGTTTTCTTTTCTTTTTTCTTTTTTCTCTTTTCTCTTCTCTTCTCTTCTTTCTTTCTTTCTTTCTTTCTTTCTTTCTTTCTTTCTTTCTTTCTTTCTATTTTAGAGAAAATAAAACCAAGCAAAATAAAACAGAATAAAGCCAATCAAAACAAGACAGTGTAAGTGCCACAGGATTTCAAAACAAGATACTAGGAAATCAACAATAGTTACCATAATGCTTCTTCTTGTTTTCAAAATAGCTGCCTATACCTTCAAACATAGTAAAATCAAACAAAACATAACAAAATAGAACCAATAAAAACAAAACAATAAATGCAATACAGGACTTCAAAACAAGATAATAGTAAATCCAAAATGGCTACCATAATACGTCTTGTTATCTTTTAAATACCTGCCCATAGCATTGGATATAACAAAATCAAACAAGATAAAACAATAAACCCAACCCAACAAAATGATGAGAATGTTACAAGATTTAGAAACAAGATAATGGTGAATTAAAAATGGCTTCCACCTTCAGAAGGAGATTTCCCCCCAGATGCTACATTGCATATTGTTGTCCTCTGAACAAATGATCAGACTACTGGCTTTAGGCCTACAAATTCAGTGAAACACAAAACACTACAAGCATTAAGTTGTATTTTTACCTCATTAGCTATCATCACAGCCTGTGTTTCTATGGATCAGCCGTTCACTTACAGGGGCGGCAAGCGTGGAGTAGGAAAGGACATTGGCTCTTCTTGTCTTCTGCCCATACTCCGGAAGGGGCTGGTGTCTGACTCTCCCCCAGTCAGCCCATGCATGGTTCCAACTCACAGGAGGTCTTAGCTTCTTGTTGACTTCTTGTTCTCCTCCCCTCTCTGCCATTTCTTTTTTCTAGAACACTGGAGTATCAGGGATATTCCTTGCCAGCACTTTAAAGAAGTCAAAACAAAAACAAACCCCAGCGCTTTGTCTGGGAACATCGTGTGGTACAGACGTCAGGCCTGCTGCCTGGCACCCACTCCTACTTACCACACATCCTTGCCCAGAAAGGGAGTGAAGATTAAAGCAGGAAAGCGTCCTCATTGCTACCTGTGCTCCACTTGGTGACATTATTTTAATCTAATCTATTCCTAGGAAGGGCACAGGCTTACCCACTTAAACCTCCTATAAATGGATGTGCTCATTCTTCCTTCCCACAGTGGGTGCTGGGATTAGAGGTGGGTAGGAATTTCTGGCATGCTCCTTGATGGCATATTATCTCTAGAAATTATCATCTCATGTATTTTATATTCTGGAACCCTTGTTTCACCCTGAAAAGTCCACTGTGAAAATTAAAAAGTTAGATTTTAGTGATTTCCCTTAAAGCTGGGACAGGCTGCTTTAACAGCTATTTCCTGTAGCATGCACATGATTTGTCTAGTCATGCTGCATGCATTTTTGGAGCTCTCATTAGGTGCCAAAGCTTTTGGGAGGCCCAGGAAAATGAATGCCAGGCACCTATTTTCCAGGGCTGTACCGCATGAGGCAGAGCTGAGCCAGAGGCAGAAACATGGAGGAAGAGATGGCACAGGAAATAGGAAGTGTTCATGGATAGAGGTCAGAAGCTGAGACCCCTTCTGAGGACAAGGGACACTGGACTGCGCCTGAGGTGAAAGACACTGGGATGTTTTGAAGAGAGGAGGAGAACAGGCTGCCAGATTTGCTTTGCTTTGTTTCCCTCCCCTCCCGTCCCCTCCCTTCCTTTTCTTTCCTTTCCTTTCCCCTCCTTTCGTTTTTCAGCACTGGGAATTGAACCCAAGCCTTTGCACTGAGCTACTTCCTCAGACCTTCATTATTTTTATTTTTGAGACAGGGTCTTGCTAAGTCACTAAGTTGCTTAAGCTGGATTCCAACTTGCTGTCCTTCTGCGTCAGCCTCCCAGAGTTCTGACATGAAGTATGTGTCACCATGACAGGTAGGACAGGTTTTCAGGGTAGAAGTGACAGCTTTGACAGCCCCACTGGTTCTTGGTGGTCAGACTCACACCCTCTAGTGGAAGGAAGAGGACGAGGAGGAAGAGGGACTTCCTTGATAGTCACACAAGGGCCCAGGCTGGTGTCCTCTTCAGGTTGGCTGCCTGCCTTCCTGGGACCTCCACCTGTGCTGGCATGTGGGGCTTGGCTTCTGAAATCTACCAGACCCAAGAGCAGTTCCTTCTTAACCCTTCTCTGCAATACTGCTATTATCTCTAGAACCTCTCTGTCTCTCTGCCCTAAACACACACACACACACACACAGAGGCAGAAAACCTCTTCTCTCTCTAGAGACTTCTTTTCTGTCTTTGTCCTTGTGGTCTGGGAAATTTATATGTGTAATCCCATGGAAACATTGAAACTCTAGCGACTTCATTCAATATGCCGCTTCCAGTGCCGCCTTCCAGTGGCAAAAATAAAGACACTGATACATATTTACAATTATGGGGAGCCAAGGGATCTGGCCCAGATGAAGGTTTAATGGAACAAAGGCCTCTACCCAAGGCCTAACCCAGATTTTTCATGCAGAAGGGAGTGGCTTGTGGGTGAGTGACTGTGAGGATTGTGGGAAATATGTGAGTCCTGTGAGCTGGGCTAGCTAGGAGGTCAGAAAGCACCTCTGCAATATGCAGAGAGAAGGTCATGCAGAAAGACCAACCTGCATAACACGGCTGAGGCAGCGTTTAATGTTCAGGTGGTGGTGCTTCAGCCCTGACGTGCAAACTTTTCTGCTCTGGGAAGTCACAGCCTCTTACCTTGAGGTTTGAACCCAGCTGACAGCCCTGGAGTGGTGGCTGTACATCCCACCGGGCTCAACATGGTGTCATGGGAGTCATAGGGCAGGGAAGCAGCAACTGTCAACTGTCGCCTAGTGTCAAAGATTACACCTCAGCACCTCAGCCCGCCCTGTTTACATCGCTTAGAGCCAACTGAAGGGAAGGGGAAGTAGCTTAACCAGCTCTGTACATATCAGTACATGGAGACAGGGCCAGGTTTGGCCAAAATGGAGATAATTGTTCTGTATTCAAGGGTGGTCGTCCAGTGGCCCTCCACATCTCTCCACAGTGACTAATGCTTTCTGTCTCTGGAATCCTCCTACCTTCATAACATCAGGCATGGGGAATGCAGGTGGATTCGTAATGCCTCAGTAGCATAGCTGCCTACTACTCTCAACCTTTAAAAATACATATATCTTAAAATAACATTCTTGGTCACATGAATTCAGCACTTTTTTTCTGACTTCTATTAGTACACATTGATTAGTACATAATGATTACATTCACTGTAGAGAATTGTTACACATACATAATCCATTTCAGTTCTTTTTTTCCCCTCGTCTTTACCCCTCTACTTTTATTTAACACATTATAAAGTTAATTAACATATATACAGATTGAAAAACAGGCTAATAGACCAAAGAACATATAAAACATGTGAGGAAGTTGTACTAAGTCAAGGTATGCTGGACTTCAGCATTTCTTGAAGCTTATATCTTTTCCCATTATAAATATGCTGTCTTTTTCCTGTTTAATTATTTAGCCTTGAATTCTACTTTGTGGATGCTTTTTTGTTTGGTTAGCCCAAGGCTGGCATATTCTTTTTTTAATCCTTCACTTCTTATCTTTTCTGTCTGTTAGCTTTAGATATGTCTTCTGTAAGTAGCTAACAAATGGATTTGGTATTTAGTATCTACTTTTAATAGGTGAATTTAACCCACTTGCATTTATTGTGTTTAGTGATAGATTTATTTCTACCGTATTATTTAATGTATCTGTTTTCTGGTGGGGGTTTTTTGTTTATTTTTTGCTTGTTTTCTCAGGTTTATTTTTGCCTTTTGTTGAATTGATCCCATTTACTTTGTTCTCTTTTTGCTGTCCTTACTGATTAGGAAGTTCAGCGTTTTGTTGCTTCTTCAAGTGGTTATGATACAAAAATGTGTATACACTTAGGACTTTCTGTCAGGATCAGGTTGTAATCAAGATATTTAGCCTCTCCCCAAATGAAGTATAAACTTCAGTATAGGCAGAATACTGCTTTTCCATTAGCAAGATAGGGGTATCATATTAGAACCGGGAATGTTGCAGATTTGAGTTTTTCAGACTTTAGAATATTTACGTAGACTTTACTAGTTGAGCAGCCATAACCCAAAACTCCAAAAATCAAAACATTCCAATATCCAAAACCTTTTCAGTCATGTTGGCATATAAAAAGTTTTAGACTTCAGAGAATTTCAGATTTTGAATTTTTAGATACTCCAACCCATATTCACTTATTTTTTCCTGCCCTCTTCCCTCAGACATGGATCCTCATAGATTTGAGTTCTAAATTGTTACTTTTAAATTGTACAACATTTATTTCAACTTAACTCATGTTTTGCTATTTTCTTTGTTACTATTGTTCATAAAAGCACTTGTTTCATGGATTTATTTTTTACTTTGTTGAAGTACATCCTGCGATAATTCTT
>PVJX010036153.1:0-17762 GCA_004027295.1 Dolichotis patagonum
TGGAGCAGAACTGTTAATAGTCTCACTGTTTGGATGTCTACTTTACATGTTTTAACTTTGTAATTTGAACAACTATTTCCAAGAAGTCAGTATGTAATTTGTCAGGTAATAATTCCTTAGGATTTTTTGTTGTTGTTCTTTTCCTTTTTTCCTTGGAATTCTGTATTGTTGCTCCCCTTTATTCTGTTTTGTTTTGTTTTTTTCTCTTTAAATAAAATTTAAAAAATAAAATATTGGTAAGAAATGTGAAGAAGTTTATTCATAAATGATCTAAGAGGGGAAAGGGTGACATAAAAAGCAGATCAGAAATACTGATAAATACCCAGAACATGGAAAACGTTCATAATAATTTATAAACAAATCAATATCATCCATATGCTGTTTATGGGAAATAGTACCACTGAGACACAAGCCATCTCCTTCTACAACACCTTTGAGATGCCCTGACCATTCCATAGTTACATATGGACAACGGGAATAAGAGCTGAGGATAGCTGAGCATCCTGACTTTCCAGACTGTCCAGAGAGAAAGTGTGTGATCAGCCCACATGTAGGTGCTCACCAGAGTGCTCCTGGGGGCAACTTTCTCCAAGTTAAGCATGATCTGGGCTGACCACCAGGAATGAAGATTGCTGCTTATCCATATGGATTCCCAGAGCCAGGCTTTCTGCAGTCATTCAAGGATGGAGATAACATACCCAGCCTTCTAGTTTATTTCCCACGACTGCAATATAGGCTGAGATTTTCAATCACCAGTGCTTATCCAGGTGTGTAGAAATTATGGTCAACTTACCTGCTTAAGGGAGGACTGGTGGAGTAGACTTCTAGGCTTGCACAAGAAATTCTGAAAGCCTTCTATAATTGTCCTAATCCTTTATCAAAAATATAAGCAATCAAGGGCCAGCAGATATGAAAACACTGGCAGATGCCCTCACATTATTGCGAGGAGAGCCAGGCCAGGGAGCTTATGTCTATAATCCCAGCACTCTGGGAAGAGTCTGAAGTGTGTACCAGACTACATAATTTAGGGACTTTGTGAGAATCTGTTTCAGAATAAATTTTTTTAAAAATGTAAAAGACCTAAGAATATATGTCAGCGCAAAGGCCCTAAGCTCATAGCAGGATCACACACACACACACACACACACACACAATTGTGAGGAGAAAATAATATAAAATATAAAAAGCACCAAGAAGTTTTAAAATAATCTCTCTAGAAATATCATTGAAGATACTGCTTTTGTGTAATAAGACCAAACAGCAATTATAAAGGATTTTAAAGTTCTAAAATGTATTCTTAGAATTTTTTAAAATTGAAAAGCAGTAGTTTATATATTTTTAAAATAGTTTTAACCCATTATGATTTATTTGTCTGGTTTTTATGTTGATTTCTTTGTTTTTCGCAATTAGGTTTTTTGTGGATGGTACTTTTATGTTTACATAATTACTTAGCATAAGTACAGCGCGTTCTCATATAACTTCTTCTCCCAGTTAAAGACATTTGTAAAACACCAGTGTAGATTAAAAACATACTTGTACATAGCATGTATTCTGGAACTTTGTTCATTAGTAGGCTAAATAAGTCTCAAAAGAATTAAAATAAAATGAAACCACAATTTAACAAAATTTTAGGCTGCATAAAAGCAGTACTCAGAAGGAAATTTGTAGCATTGACTATATATTAGATAAGAGAAATTTAGTCTGTCTACTAGAAAAGTAGAAAGTTATAAATAAATTAAATATAAAGAAAACATAAAAACCAATGAAACTGATAACATGAATTCAAAAGAAAAAATCAATAAAAACAAAACTAGTTCATCAAAAAAATTGATATGGGGCTGGGGATTTAGCTCAGTGGCTTAAGCACCTGCCTGGCAAGCGTGAGGTCATGAGTTCAATCCCTGGTACCAAAAAAAAAAAAAAAATTAAAAAAATTGATATGATAAGCTTGTGTCCAGGTTAAATAAGAAAAAAGACAAACAGAGTTTCAGACTTATAATATTTGAAGTGAAAAGGACCATTTTTGAAAGGAATACTATGAACAACAAATTCTATGCCAACAAATTTGATAACATAGATAAATGAATCAATTTTTGAAGATGCCATCACAGAAGAGGAAAGACTCTGTATAGACATATATGTTTTAAATAAATTGTATCAATAATTAAGAGACTTCTAATCAATATTATTTATTGATGAGTAATAAAAATATTTTGTTTTACCTTTATGCTTCTCTGTCAAGATTTCATGTAGATTTACTTTCTGACCTCTTTAATTTTCTTCTTTCCCAAGTATTTATTTCAAATTTCTTGCAAAGAATCTACACAGGCAACAAGTGCTCTCAACTTTTGCTTGTTTGGCTTTATGTCTCCCTATACCTTGAAGAATAATTTCATTAAATACATAACTCTAAATTGGTTGATCTCTTATTTATTCCATGCTCTTGGTTTCAGAGTCTGAAGAGAAATTCAATATAGTTCTTATCTTTGTCCCTCTCTTGGTAAAGCTTTTTACTTCTTTTAAGATTTTCTGCAGTTTGAATTTTATATACCCAAGAATAGATTTTTTGCTATGTATCTCAACTACTTTTTACAGACTCTTCCTGAATCTATGATTTGATGCTGGAATATTTCCAATCATTATTGTTTCATATATTTCCTCAGCTTCTATTTTTCTGCTTCTAAAATTCTCATTATGAATATTTCCACATTTCAGTGATTGGTTATTCCATAATTTTTTCAACATTTTCTTCATGTTTAATTCTGCACATTCTTCAAGTTCACTGATACTTTTTGTGACTACTTGCAATCTATTGATGAGTCCATGAATGGCATTCTTAATTTTATTACAGTATTTTTTATTTCTAATATTTTTCTTTCTCTTATATGATCCATCTCTCATCTTACACTACTCATCTGTTTTTCACATATCCATTTTCGCATTAGATTCTTTAACATATTAAACATATTTATTAAATTTCTGGTTGATAATTTCAACATCTGCCATATTTTTTCTGATACTCATTTTATGCTTTCAAATTGAACTTACTGTCTTTTAATATGCCTTTTTTGTTGCAAAGTTGACATGATACAAAGATGAGAAGAACTAAGCTAATTTTAGGACTTAAATTTGGAATTTTTTGCTTATCTAGCTAGAGTTTATCATTTGCTACAGTTTTTTCAGATACTGAAATTTCCTCTAGTGTTCCTGATTTTCTCTTATGTCTTGTATTTTAACTTCTTATTAAATATATCTGAGACTTGGAGTTCTTGTTGTCACAGCCTTCTGTTACTAAGAATATCTATGGTGGTCAGATATTAGGGTGGGGGTAGCCTGTTCCATAATTCGATGATTAGGATTTGGTCTTTTAATGAGCCTCAGTCCATAGACAATATTCAGTCTGAGTGTCAAGAAAAGTCAGATATGGCATGGTATTTAAATAATTATAAAACTGAGTATTTTCCAATCTTCTTCTTTAAACATTGTCTTTAAAGAGCTTTAGGTTTGGTAGTCAGCAAAGTAGCACAACCCCTAAAATCTCTAATGTATGAGAGAGAGTAGATGTATTTGTACTTATGTGTCTGGGGGAGGTGAGAATACTGGGAGTTGGTAGAAGCTTAAGACAGGTTGACACAGGGTAAGTGAGAGCATTATGCATTGGTATAAGTTCTACAAGTTGAAATATTAATGAAGATACTGTACCTCTGCCTTCTGCAGAACTGACTGTCAAGAAGGGTTAAGAATAGACATGTCCCACTGCTCAGACTGGTATCTGTACTGTGACAATTGAAAAGTATTTATATTAAATACATGCAGGTAACACTTTTCCATACAAATATGTAACTTGCTTTTGTAAGGTTGTGAAATTGCGAGGGTTTTCTTTGTTTTCCTAGATTTTAATCTATTGTTATGTAATTTAATAATAAAATGGTTTTATTAAAATTAAAAAGCAGAATTAATTCATCTAGACTTTAACTGACCAAAGTTAATTGTCATGTTTACAGCAGCCACACCTGTTGTGTCATGTGGTTGCCCAGAAGCATCTTAAAAATGAGAAAATGCATCTGCTTTTATGGTTTGATAGGAGCACCTTCACGATGATGATGCAAGAGGGGAAGCTGGTTGAAGGTGGCCTAATTTCTCAGATGACCTTTATTACTGATCTAGTGACTAAACACCTCAATCTGCCCACTTCTGACTCACTAGAACTATCAAGTCTGTAATGCACAAGTCATATAATCCTTTTATCACATTGAAAATGCACCAGCGCGTGTATTTCCTGTTGCCAGGGACAAGTGGCTGCATTCTAGGAGAGCCCACCTCCAGCCACTACCCCGGCAGTTCCCAGAGCCAGTTATGGGTGATAGAGGCAGGGTTCACTCTATAGCATGGCCAAGATGTTGTTATGACTGTTCAGTCACCAGAACTCCCTTCCTCATGTTGAAAGTAAATTATATTGCTTTACCTGGTGGATGAGCTAATATAGGTAAAAACTATTAGCAGTAAAATTCTAGACAGATATATGAAATCATTATTACTATGATTGAAGTCAACATCTTACTATTAATGAGTTAAATATACATATATCAATGATGAGTTGATGTATATTACTTTAGAGATGATTTTACTTGAATATCATTAACTGTTTATATCATCCAAAGTATTATTTTCCTGGTTACTCAATTAGTTTTTAAGAAGTTGATTTATGCCTAAATTGAACTAAGAATGAAAATTATCAAGAAGTAATTTTTCATGAAGTGGATTAAATATGATGTGGTGTACTTCCTCCACTGTGACAGGTTTATAGAAGAAGAGGGAACTTTTTTGAAGATGGCGTCATTTTAGTCTCTTTTTAAATTTATTTCATATGGCCCTCATTTTCTGGGTAATTACAGTGTCAAATTTCTGATTTGCTATCTTTTTTCTCCCATTTTCTCTTCCCACTTCTCTTGCCTGTACCCTTCTTTCTTATTTGCATTTTACATTGCTGCTACACTTAATTTCAATGACTTTAGTTGCTATACTACATAAAAAAGGAAGTATTTTCATTTCATTATAGGAACTTGGCAGAGGAAATCTCTGTGAAGCTCAGGCAATACCATATTTTCTGACAGGCAGTTCTCTGCTCCAGTAGTTCCCATGTGTTTAAATATATAAAGTGAACACATCAATATTTGAAAAAAATGTTAAGTGAAATAAGATGCACAAACCTAAATATTGTATGATTTCTTTTATATGAGAAATACAGAAAAAAGGTATTTCTATATCTATACATTTATACCTAAGAGAGGGAGAGAGATAAAGATAGAGATTGAGAGAGAGACAGAGAGAAACAAATATGAGAGATATAAATAGGAAGTATGGAGCAATTCAAATACTCTTCCAAATTACCAACACCTTTGTTTCAAAAATATTTTAATATCTATGACAATTTGTTTCATTTATACTACCAGTTTATGTTTGTTGAAAAGAAAATTTTGTGTTATTATCTGTTCATTTCTTTGCTGTAAGAATCTTTTTCTTCTATGTATTGTACTCAGAGTACCTACTTTGAAGATAATGATACAGTGTATTAACTATTGCTATTCTTTTATTACTTTGTTATGAAATTTTGTTTTATTTTTTCATAAAATTAAAAAGCTCATTAAAGCACTTGGAAAGAAATTATATTTTGCTATCAGTCATGTTTAAAGTCATTTCAAACAAAAACTATTAAAATAGACCCCAATAACAATATCTTTAATTTTTTCAGTAACTGATTTTAGATAAAAACTAATGGCTTATGTGAGATCTTTTGACATTTCCATCTAAGAATGGAATTTCAGTATCCTTAAACTTTTTTTAGAAAAGCTTGCCCTTCTATACAAAGAAATTTTGGCTTGGTCACATTAACTTTCATCGGGCCAGGGATTTAGCTCAGTGGCTTAAGCACCTGCCTGGCAAGCGTGAGGTTGTGAGTTTGATCCCCAGTACAAAAAACAAAAAACAAAAAACACATTAACTTTCATGTTAATATAAAGTAAAAATCCTCAAGAAAATACTGGAATTCATGTTTTCTGCATTACAACTTAGAAAATATTAAGACATTTTTGGAGCAAAGTATTCTAAGCCCTGAGACAAAATAACCTCCAACCCAGATTGATGTACCCTGCAAAACTATCTCTCAAAATTAATGGTGAAACAAGATGCCTCCATGACAAAGAGTAACTAGGGGAGTTGATGACCACAAATCCAACCCTACAAAAATACTAAAGGACATTCTAGA
This sequence comes from Dolichotis patagonum, assembly GCA_004027295.1. Taxonomy (NCBI): domain Eukaryota; kingdom Metazoa; phylum Chordata; class Mammalia; order Rodentia; family Caviidae; genus Dolichotis; species Dolichotis patagonum. The sequence continues at coordinate 6,266 of PVJX010036153.1, forward strand.
GAGAGAGCACAAGAACAACAAAAAAAACCCACCAGGATTTCAAGAACAATAGTAGAGAGGCCTCAAAGAATGGGGCAGATAGTGGAATAATGGGGAAAAGAAGACAACCAATGGCAGAAAAATAGCATAGTAGAGATGAGGCAGAGAAGGTTGGCTATAATCTCTAACATAGATGGCCTTGATACACTAAAAAAAAGAAACACAGGCAGAGTAGATCAAGAGATAGGGTCCATAGAGATGCTCTGTACAGGAAATATAGTCAGCCTGAAAGAGGGTTTATGGTCTGAAAGTCAAAGATGAGAAAACAATGTTCTATGTGACAGGGAACCAGAGAGAAATAGGGCAACTCATCCAGCAAATGCAGATAGGTTGGAAAGACAGGATACTTTTGTGCAGTGGAGAACTATTCAGCTATAAGGAAGGAAAACCTTGAGGCTTTTGTAGGTAAAGGAATACAACTTAAAATCAAGCTCAGGGGTAAAAAGATTCACAACCACCTAGGTAAATATCAGGTTGCCTCCCTAATCTAAAAACTAAAGGAGTTAGTGGGATCCAAAATGTACAATTCACCCTGTGAAGAGAAAGGGAAGGAATTGTCTAAGAAAGGAAGGCAGAGGACATTGTTAATAGTGTATCAGGATTTAAAACCCACATTTTTCTCATCAATCTGTTTAGTTAGGTTATAATCTGTTCCAGTCTGTGTAATTGTACTAGATTTGAGCACAGACATCTATTCCAAAAATAGCAGGATATACTAAGGTAACCATCCTTAATTTCCTATTAATTTAATCTGAAGCCCTGTATTACTTACACTCTCTTACTATGACTGATCTTATTTGAATCTGGTTTGTTAGATAGCTGTCTTGTCTTGACTGATTTTATATGAATCTGTTATGTTCAATAGTATCAAGTCTAAGAAAATAGGCAACTACTCTGAAGACAATAAGATTCACTAAGATACCTATCCTGGTTTGACTATTACCTGCTTTTGAAGTCTTACAATGTCTCCAATGTTTTGTTTTTATTGATATTGTTCTGTACTGCTGCATTCAATTTTACAATGCCTGATGATATAGACAGTTCTATTGAAGACAACAAAAGACATCATAGTAACCATTGTAGAGCACCTTGTATTGTGGTTTTAATCATGTGCTATGTCCATCATTTTATTTTGAATGACCCCATCTGTTTCCTTTTTCATTTGGTTTTGTTCTTTTCAAAATAAAAAAGTAAAAATATTAAAATATTCATCAAAGAAATCTTCATTTAAAATGAGAACTATGTCAAGGAATAAGAAAGTAGATAAATCTGCAAATAAATCTTAAATACTTGTTTTTCTAAATTCTTTGCATTATAGAGTTAGAAGAAATAGCAAGCAGATACAGATATATTTCAAAATAAATTGAAAAATTCTAGAAATCATATGTTTGTTAAAATTTTGTTAGATATAAAAATTCAAGATTAGGAAAAATATTTTAAAAAAAACTTGGGATATAGCTCAGGGGCACAAGCACTTGCTTGTCAAGTGCAAAGTCATGAATTCAATCCCTGGTACCAAAAAAATAAAAAACAAAAAAAAGAAAATTAAAAAATTTAAGATGATCATCATATTTTTCACAACCATATAATTAGGTCACACTTCAGAACTGTATGGGTATTTCTAAACACATAAGTAGGGTAGACAGGTTTGCTTCCTGTATTTCTTCTATAGAAATTAATTAACCAGTTCTGATGAGAAGAATGAGCCTGTTATCCTTTCCTGGTTAGCAAATTCCCCCAAACATGGGGGTTTGATCTGTCTGGAGAGGTCCTCAAACCCACATGTACACAAAGATGTGGTTATATATAGCTATTCACATTCATGCAAGCATATGGCTGCACATATTTGGAGGCACGAAACGGCTGATTCTGAACTGCCAGGGAGCTAGAGCAGCTGGAGGTGCAAGCCCAGCTACATCCCTGCATGGAACCTTAGCCTCTCCACGAGACCCTTCTACATGGACTTGTTTCACCTTCCTCCCCACATAACATCCTCATATAGCTTAACATTGGACATGGTGGCTCGGTCCTCCACAGGCAAGAATCCTGAGAGAGCCAGACAGAAGCTATGTGGCCTTTTCTGTCCTTGACACTATTAAATCCAGCAGCTGCTGAAGAAACAGAAATTTCAAATTAAAACTTCTTTAAAAATCATTTTATATGCAGTCATTTAGAAACTCACTGGTTCTGGAAAAGAAAATTCAGCAATGAATTGTTGACCATGTTTCTTAGCCACTGATTTATTTGGAGTGGCATATAGCCAACTGAAATAAAGACTTTTTCCAACACTCCTGTGGTAGTGAGAATTCTAAAATGCCCTAAATCTCTCTTCCTGGTATAGCGGTTGAGTGTTGTAGCCATGGACTTGCATTGGACAGGTTAACTCTCCTATAATTGCTTCAGGCTGTGGGGCACACAGAGGAGTTACCCTGAGCAACCCTGACCTAATATACTAGGCAATTGGGAGGATCTGAGATTCCAGGAAACAGAGCTACAACTTCTGCTTTGTACTACTTGTTATTTGGAATTTTTTGTCAAGCTGGATTTTACCTAATGAAGATGATCCTGTTCCTAATCAAATCAAAGAACTAACTTTTAATGTGTGTTATATTTTTATGCTGCAAAGTTTGTACACAAAAACATCCATGCACTTGACCCCACAATTTTGTGATCATCACAAAACAGGTCAAAGAGAAGAATCTTTGTTCTTATCACATTTTTAGTCTAATAATAAAGCTCTAATATAATTAGTGCCTTCTAACATAATTAATGTTTCTGCAAAGTGAACAAAAGACTATTCAAATCAGAATCATTTATTTCAGAAAAGAGAAATTTATATCTATTCAGATTCTGTGAAAAAGGAAGAGCTAAATGTCTTTGGTCATAAGGGTCACTGTGAACCCAGGCATGGAACAGTTGATCTATCAAAAATTGTCACTTTAAAAACTTCAGACCCTAAAGGTCACTAGACACTAAAGGTCATGAGACACTAAAGAGCACCAGACTCAAATACTCATTTAATATTTACTACTTCATTCAACTTTAGAATTTTTAGTACATAAACATATAGCTTGCATCCTTAACATTTCGAACTTGGGGGTAAAGGTCTTTCTATCTAGCTCTTCAGAGGACTTTCCAGAGGGAGCCTCCATCTTCTTGACTAGCATTTTCTAAATGGTTGCTATGCAGAAGAGTTCTTCATGAGGGGACAAAAAGTGTACCTTGAAAATTATTTTGTCTCAGTAATATTCATCTGCATGCAGAGCAATAAACATCTATTTCGATAACTCATAAAACACGTAGCACATTGAAAGTGTTGCCCAACCCTGACAGAAAGAACTCTGCTTTACTATTTTTGATTAAAAATCCTGAGCCTTTCTCAATATCTTTTTTTCAGTATTGCAGACTAAGACCAGGGCTTTCATATTGACCTATACCCCAAGTCCTTTTTAATTTTCAGATGCATTTTCACTAACTTACTAAATTGCCCAGGCTGGCCTGAAATTTTGTGTTCCTCCTGCCAAAATTGTTATTGTCACTTATGAACTAGATTTCTTCAGAGATGAAAAAGTAAAAGAGAAATCAACTGAGTTTGGTGATTCAAACTTTGTTAATTGCAGTAAGAAAATGATACTTTAACAAGAAACAATTGAAGTATGAGTCAGACAAATAGCATTTGAATGTAATGTTTACAACATTATTTTTGGCACTCTGACTGACATGAAATGGGCCAGAGGCAAAAGTTGAGTGCAGACCTGATTAACAGCACTGATTTATAGTGCTGTCCAGACCTTGAGTATACATGGAGGGGACCCTCCCACTGCCATGTGTGTGGTGAGAACTGTTACTTGCCAACAAGAGAGAGATGCACAGAGATGATGGAAAATCACTTTCTCAATTACATGCCTATATATCAGGGAAATATTATGAAGTGCGTTTGCGTGCGCGTGTGTGTGTGTGTGTGTGTACACACATGTGTGCATGCTCATGCTCAGAAGCAGTTCCATTAATAAAGAGAAAACAACTGAATTCAGTCAGGTGACCTGTGTTCCAGTCTCTGTCCTTTATCTGAATTAGCTGCATGTTTCTGGGTTTAGTGGTCTCTTTTTCCTCAACTTTGAGTGGATAAAATCACATGAACACTGCCAGCTTCAAAAGTCTATGATTATATGAACAGATCTGAAGGCTCAGTCAATTAATTACAGACATTTAAAAACGAAAAGCATTTATTTTTGCATAAAGCAGTTAACTTTTCTGAAAAGCATAAATTACTATCATTCATTGATGATGTTCCAAGTAATTATTTGCTTCTTAAGCTAAATTTATATTCTCCTTTCCAGTGGAAATTTTAGGTGATTACATTTTGTAAAGCAACTTGCCTCATGAAGACACCTAGAAACCAAGAGGTCTACTTTGCATGTATGGCATGAGTCCATGTAGTTTCTGCTGTTCTTTCCTGTGATTGTCATCATGTCCTCCAGTTCCCTCAAAGAGCAATAAAATTGTGTGAAATAAAATTGATTGGTCTTTTGTTTTCTTAATCTCCTTCTCATGTGTACTGCAGGTCTCACAATAAATACTCAGAGTACTAATGGAGGTTTAGTACAAATCAACACTGAAAATTTCAAAAAGTCTCTCTATAAACACTTACATGGAATCATTTAGTTTTTGCTTTCTTGGTTTCCAATAGGACTATTTAGTTATTATTGTAAGTTATCTTATTTTTATTCATTAACAGTGTGCTTTACTACTTCCTAGCAAATAATAATAGTAAGCAAAGTGGAGACAGTAAATAAATAACAGTAAGTAAAATGGAGATTTTTACTAAAAATCTTACATTTTTGAATAGTTCTACACATTTTCTTTGTAAGTATAACAACTCTATTACTACAAGGATTGAATAATGTATTTGATCAAATATTATCCTGAAGTTGTTTATGTTTTATCTTCAAATCCCAGTGAACCTGAGGCTCTCATCTCACTAGGTTGATTTTGCAGCAATTCCAAAGTCAGCATGTTTTGTGAAGTTCACTCTGATTTTACAAGAATAGTTCATGTACTAAATATATTTGAACAAGGAGTTAATGAAAGATGTGATAATTGATTGAAGAATAGGAAAACACAAGAAAATTAAAGTTTAATAAAATAAAGTTTCATATTACTATATAAGTATTAAGTTTCGCACTAAATAAAAGCTATTTTAAAGGCTTTATTACATGCTAGCAATCATATGAGTCATTTCCTTTCTATTTAAGCAACCAAAACCCTGACTTCCTATCCTAGGGTATAATCTGCACCAACCAGCAGATTTCAGATCTCAATTTTGTGTGTTTGAGTTCTGCAAAAAAAAGAAAAAAAAATTCAATTTGTACTTTCAGTGGAATTTTAAATAATTCCAAGAATGAAAATGAATAGCTAACACCACAATCAGATATTAGTAAGAAGAGTTTTGCTTTCAGAAATGAAGTTAGAACTCAGTTAAACTTTGCAGATATTCTGGAAGGAAAAGTGAAATAAACATGTTTGCATCTTAAAATGACATGTATTGAACTCACAATCACAGACACAGGCACACATGTAGAGACAGAGATACATAGGCACACGCATACACAGAAAGACACAAAGACATACAGACACATACATCAGCACAAGACACTCACAAACATACAAAGACATAGGCACATACAAACACATACAGAGCCACATGGATTAAGTTGAAGAACAGACACAGATGCATCCAAAGACACACACACACACACACACACACACACACATGCCCAACAGTGATAAGTGTTTCTGCATTTACATTTTATGGTGAAACTTATAACCTACTACTTTCTTCAACACTGCAGCCCACTTTACCTTAAAAAGCAAAATGAAAATACTGTTAATATAGCTCACTATATTTTAAAAATTTTAGAATTTTGACCTCAATAAAACCACTCTTTATTTCTTCTAATTTTTCAAGTTTTAAAATTTTTTCTAATGAAAGTTTCAATCCGGTGTCAGTACTTCCACTGATGTGATCTTGCTTCTTTGCCTGTACTTGTCATGTTACTTACAAAGGATGTGCCAGGGGCTGGCTAACCCAGAATAAAACCCATGATGACACCAGCTCTCCTATGGTCACTCTCTTCCAGGGAAAGTTGGAAGAGCTTTGAAATCAGCTCTGTGTGGTCACAGCTTTATCTGTGGACTGCCTTGTCTAAGTTATCAGTTCTAGCAATATGCTAAAATGGGACACCAGATGGACAGAAGTAAATTTATGAAGTTGCATGTATTTATTGAATACTTCTTATAAAGTCTAAGAATGAAAGAATACAAAGTTAAATTTTCTATATTTCTATTTCAAGGAGTTTGACAATTAATTTAACAAAAAGTAGATACAATTCTTTAAAATATCTACATACTGAAAACATCATGAAATGTGGAATAACAAGGACTAAAATACCAGAATGTCAGGAAAAAGGACTCATTGAAATAATCAGAAACTGAATAGCTATTTTTTATAATAGAAATGAAAAACCTTTTTTCACAATCTATTGAATAGTGACTCAGTAGATTAATTGTATTGAATTTGACTGTATATACAGTTTAGGCAGGTTTCAAACTAGTGTATGTTATTAGCTCTAGTTTGAATAGATTTGATGGCCTTGTGGTGGGTATGATAAATGTTCTTTCTCAAGTGAAATACAGAGCACTGGCAAGCAGGACATACCTCAGTCAAAACAATTCTTTATGGGTACTCTAATACTGAAAACCTTTATTTTAGTCATCAGGTCCAATCAAACTAGATTAGTTTTCTCTGTATACAATTGTCTTAGTTCCTTTTCTTGTTGCTGGAAAAAATACCCAACACTCACTGTTGGGAGCCATTGAAGCTGGAAATTGACCAACGTGCAATGCTGGGGCATGACCATCCCATGAACAAAGCGCACCCATAGCAAACCAGGTAAAGAAGCTGCTTGAATCCAGAGAATACGTAGCCCCAAGATAATCGAAATAGTGGGTTGCTAGGACAACAGGATGTCATGTGACATTGTTGCAAAAAGGTATAAATAAACACCATGAGGGGGCTATTTCTTTCCTCCCATCAGGAGGGTAAGGACTCTACTTCAACCCAGCTTTGTCTCTTTGTTTTCTCATCGCCTCACCATCCTTCCCCCCAGAAAACATTTGGAGCTGTGCAGGTTGTGGCATATCAAAAGTTAAAGAGAAAAGGTGTTTGGCTCACAGTTTATAAAAGTTCCAGTCAGTGGTTGGCTGGTTTCAAGATAGGGTGGCACAGTGTGGGAGGGTAACCATTCTTGACAGCAGAAGACAGAAAAACCAACAAGGGAGTGGAATGGGACAAGACTTTTCTGTCTCTTACATTGTACGCAGGCAACTCAGCCTAGGGCAGGTGTAGCACTCACACACTTAATCCTAGCCAGAACTATCCCAAACAAATCAGTGAACTGATTTGCTAATCACTCACCCTTAATCCCAGCTCCATACACTGTAGATTCAGCCATGTCTGAAAAGCTCTATGACTGTATGAGGCTTTGAGGGGACATCTAGACACAAACCATAACAACAACCCTTACCCATCCTTTTACAATTAAGAATTTGCAATCCTCTTTAAAATTATCCATGTGGTCCCCTTCCCCAGGATCCACAAGGGAAGGAGTAGTGTGCAGCCTGACAATAAAGATGTGGTCAGATTCTGAATGTTTCCTGAAGGAAAAGACAACAAGCTATTCCAATTTAGATTGAAAGAGGATGAGAAAGAGGAGACAAAATGACTTCCTGTTATAGCAAGTTATAATAAATACTAGAAAAGAATTCTCGTTAATCAAGAAAATACAGAGTCCTACAAAAAACATAGCTAGAAGGAATACAATAGTCCAGTTTTAGCTATGTTAAATTGGGTCTCTATTACAAATCCAGGTGGAAAATTTAAGGAGTGTGTACACAATTCTAGCCTCCAAGAGAGATCTGAACTGGAAATAAATTCAAAGAGTCATTGGGATACAGATTGTCTTTACCTACCAGGCTTGATGAGATCTTGAGTGGAGAATTTAGGTGGGAAAGGGCAGAGGAAGAAGGTCCCTATTTTGAAGAAACCATAAGCAGAAGACTGGAACAAAAGCAGGAACACATGCAGCCCAGTAAGGCAGGATCAATGACCTTAGGGAGAATAGCCAGGTGAGGGGTATCTTAGAGTGTAAGAGAGAGCAATGCACCAGGGAGGAAGGAGTCCACAATTCTTTCAAATCAGGACTGAGACTCAGCCATGAAAGTTCATAGGAACCCAGGCCCCATTCAGTGTAGGTGGTGGGATGAGCAGCTGCCACAGAAAATAAAGTGAGAGCAATTAGACACAAAAGGTATAGAGAATACTTTTAAGACATTTGATAAATAAGGAACATAGGTACAGGGCAGTAATTGGTAGGATAAATTGGTCTGCCAATCTTATGCTTTGTGAGATGCTATAAATAGAGTTTTTGTATTGTGTGAATGAATAGCGGGAGAAAACATCATTGCTCAAACAACATCCTTCTCCTACTGCAGAAGACTTCATTCTCTGGCTTTATTCCCCAAAGGAGAATAATTATTATACAGAAAAATGCAGATCTTGTTGTTCTATAAAAATCCAAATCACCTATTCCAAGAAACCTTGCCTCTCATTACCAAGCTGACCAATGAAAATATTTTCAGAGTACTATTAATGCAATCTCAGGAAGTAGCTTTTTAAATTACCTTTTCATTCTCTTATCATAGCCTTACTTAGAACTATAATAATAAAAGGTTCTGTACTCTACATCTCCTATTGGAGAGCAAGGTCATTGAAGTCAGGTGCTGTGATATTTTTCACCATTGTTCTCTCTAATATGAAACTGCTTGCATCTTCCTTACATCATTTATACAAATTAATTCCACATTCATTATAGATCTAGATGTACAAGGAAATCAAGAGAAGTTCTCAAGGAAAATAGGAGGTTATTGTTATGTTCTTGGGGTAACTAAATAATTTTTTAAAAGTAGGACTTAAAAACTATTGGGTATAAAAGAATAATCCATAAATTGAATTTATTACAACAAGAGCTTTCATCACAATTTACCATCAGTGGAGTCAAAGAGAAAACCTCATATTGGAAAAATATATTTGAAATTCAAATGATACTAAACATGAGTGTCCACAATATGTATATAAACTTCTGAAAATCAGTATAAAAGACAGACAATCCTACACAAATATGGCCTAGAAAATTGAATAGGAAATTCAGGAAAGAGGCAATCCAAATTACCAATGAACATACCACAAAAGCCCACATCATTAGTTGTGGTTCTCTATTACTCTTTATACAATTTAAATTCAAATGTGACTCTAATATGCACCAACCAAAATTGTTAAGTTAAAAATCTCTAAATTTCAACAATGCAAAATAGGATAGATGAAATTCAATGCTAACTCTTAGCTATGGCTGGTGGATTGTCAAGGTGTGCGGCCACCTTGTGCAATGACCTCCCCTAAATGGGAAAATGAGATGTACACATGCAATGTCACCAAGACATTCTTCTAGGGATCTATCTAAATCATAAGGAGAGCAATTTGTTCTTCAAAAACATTTGTAAGAATCCTTTTAGTAATATTCTTCAAAATAACTCTAAAGGTGATTTGTATTTTAAAATAAAAGAAATGCTTTAATGAAGTTCTCTACTATTACATTTGCTTAATAGTAACTAGGATTCAAGAATTATTTTCTAAATAAAGAAATGGCAGCATTATGAGCCACCAATGTATCTGGGTATTATCTTAAACAATAGGTAGGCTTGGTAGGTGCCATTCTCTGACCAGAGAGTTCCAGATGTTCCCTCTTGCTCTGGAATACATACTCTGTGCATTCATTCAGAGCTGATTACATTCACTGGCCTGACTTGTTTGTTTGTTTGTTATTTCTTTTTTTCCCTCTCTTTTTCTTTTTTGCCTTTTTGAGTCCCATATCTTAGTAAAGTATTACAAGAATTTTAAAATTATTTCCCTGGCTGTTACAGATATAGACATTAAAAGACCTTATTGCAATAGTAAAATGATCTTCAGTGTGACCGACTATGAACTATGATGGGGTCATGACTGGATACTATTTACCAGTCACTGCACACCTAAATAATTAATTTGCTGGGCAATTTGAGAAATCTCAACTATAAAAACTATCTGAGCCAGAAATCTATCCTCTCCTATATTAATCATATTTGATTAATGTGAAATGAAATATCATTAAATAATCTTAATGCAGGTGTGTGGATTAAAGCTACTCTAGAGATTTCACTACATAAACATTGACAAATGATGTGCAAGTTTAAGTTTGCACAAGTGATTAATTTGTTATTCTGCAGTTAAAATTAATTGTAACTCTCAGATTTACAAGACTGGTTTAAAATACATCCAACCATTAACATGCTATATTTCCAAAATTATTTGAAATATTTTGAACACAAAATATAGTGTTCAAAATTATTTTTGAACACAATATTATATATTTAGTACAATAATGAGTACAAAAAGCAAGAGTAATTCAGAATTTCAATTTTACTTGTTTCAACTTCCAGATTCACTAGTTATTTTTTAAATTCTGAAGGTATTAAACATGGTATTTACCTTTCTTCACAGACTCTTCATAGGACAGTTTTATCCTCACAGTTAGAGCTGGGATATGTGTTCTTAAAATTTAACTGCAATTCCTTTTCTGATCCGTAGTCAGGCACGTTATCCATTGCGCCACTGACCCACACCCTAACTGCAATTCCTATCATGACTTTCTATAAATAATACATTCAAATGTTCCTATTGCCCTATATGAATTTACTTAAAGAATTAGTAAATACAGGAGACTTGGTGGAAAGATTTCAAAGCCCAATCCCTGAGAACCACATGGCAGATTCTCTTTGCCGTCACCCTCCCTAATAGAGTCACTTGAAGCACTTTATACAGGTGGGTGTTTATCTTGCCTTTCAGAAGCAGAGATTTGATAACTTTTCTGCAACTTATAATGTTTACATAACATTTGCTGTTTGGAAGTATGAGTTTAGCCCAGGATGCTGAGAGGGACCAGTGGGCCTAAACGGACTATGCTCAGCAAACTCCAAGCAGCGAGCAGGGCCCAGAATCCACTCTGGGCCCTGACCACATGTGCACTCCAGTGGAATCCCAGGGTGCATGGGGAAAACTTGGAACTCTAATCCCAGGCAGTAAGACCATGCCCTGCATCTGAGGCCAACCCAGGACACATGAGAGGGATCAGCAGGCCTAATCAAACTAGGCTCAGCAAACTCCCACCAGTAAGCAGAGCCCAGAATCCACCCCTGGGACCTGACCGTGCTTACTCCTACAGACTCCCAGCCCACAAGGCAAACTTGGAACGCTGCTCCCAGAGGAACCTTGGACTACAGCGGATTATCTGTGCTAGCTACAAGG
>PVJX010036154.1:0-17778 GCA_004027295.1 Dolichotis patagonum
TGGTTTCTGGCCATGAGGACACAACTAATTTGTTCAGCCGGCAACACTCTATGTGCCTCCCACAAGACTGAGCAAGGCTCCTTGAACTCCAGCCAACTTGAACTCAGCAGCTTCACCCAGACTCCAGGAGCTGCTAGATGGAGCCAACCCACAGTTCCAAACTCAGCACATCTCCAAGGTGGCTACCAGCCAATCACTCTCTCCTGGGAGACATTTGAACCCAAATAATTCACCAACCACTGTAGTCTGCTGCATCCACTACTCCATTCCACTGGCATATTTCTCCATGGAGACCTCTGAGATTGCCAGTAGTTACCATGCATCTGCAGGTTCAAGTCCCCCCCACACACACAGCAAGTCAGGGCTCAGGGAGAAAGCACCATTTCCATTTCCTTTTTCTGCATCGAGATCTCTCTGTTCTCTCCATGGACTTTGACTGTCATTTGAGATCCTTTCTGGGTCCTGGGGACCCACTTTCCTCCTTATTGTCTTCCTCATCTTGCTATATTCCAGTGCCTAGACAGCAAATCTCAGAGAGACTCTTTCTCTGCTCTTTACCAGCCTGCCATCTTCCCAGAAGTGATTCTTCTTATTATTAACTGACATAACAGGTATAATTTTGTTCAAAATTACATTACAGTAAAAAGAAATTTTGTTATTATAACTTATGGATAAGGAGATCTAAGACAGTAGTTTTAAAAGGAATGAGATGAGGAAATTACAAATACTGTGTTACAAAGTACCTACACCAGCTATAATAATATAATAACACATTAGTATTATTTAAAAATAAATCTGGACTAATTGTAAATGTATACTGAAATACTATAAACACTACCAGAAACTTTTTGATGTATAAAATCACAAATATTATGCTAAAAATATACAGAAAATAAAATTCCTTAAAATTAGACAGAGACAAAAAAAGGAGAATGTAAAATGAATAAACAAAATAAAGGCAACAAAATATTACAGATAGTTCAATCCTGGTACCAAAAAATATTTAAAATATTGTAGATATCAACATTAGCATCTCTGTGGTTCCCCACATAATCTCTAAAGTCATCAAACAGTCTCCTGTTTCCTTGCATAGTGCTTCTGTGAAAGATGTGAGCACAGCAGGACAGCAGAGCCACTCACCTCCAGGAATGCCAGCTGGGTACAAGCCTCAGAGCAGGAGGCTATGACTGCTGAAGGCACAAAAGTTTGCATATCAGAAACTGAAGCAACAGCCTCCTAAAACAATTCAAATGCTACCTTAACTGAATGGTGCAGATTGATCCTTCTGCATGTCACTCTCCTTACATGTTACAAAGATGATTTTCTCCCCACCTGGCCAGCCAGCTCAAGTCACTCACATAGCTCACACCGTCCTCACTGTCACTCATCCTTGAGCCACCCTCTTCTTCACAAGGTAATAAATTCTGGCAGAGACCTAGGATCAGGGCCTTTTTCCACATACCCTCACTAGGATCAGGCTTAGGACCCCTTGGCTGCCCTTAACTTTGAATATGGCTTCATGTCTTTACTCTCACCATGAGTTGCATTGGAGGTGGTAGATTAGAATTAACTTGCTGGGATTCCAATAATGACTCAATGGGATTATAAAGATAACTTTTTGGCCTGTAAGGAAGACTGAAAAAGGGATTATAATACTTGGATTATAATACTCCATATTTGGGATTACAATAGTCAAATATTCTGTCACAGTGATGAAAAGCTGACAAATACACAAACTAAACAATGAATTCCAAAAAGGACACCCACTTAAATGTAGGACACATGTTAAGAGCAAAGGAGAAAGATACACCATGCTAAGAAAATTCAAAAGAAAACTGGAGTAGCTATACTAGTTTCAGGCAAAGCAGAGTCCATAAGAAGGAAAATTATCAGATATAACTAGGAGCATTACATAACACTGTACCCTCCAAGAAGGCATAACAAACCCTAACATACATGCACCTAACAATAGAGCATCAAAATATATGAGGCAAAAACTGATAGAACTTCAAAAAGCAATAGATAACTCTGCTAATATAGTTAGATATTTCAATACTTCTCAGTAATTTCAGAATGCAACAGGCAGAAAATCAGTAAGGACATAGTCTAATGAACAGCACAGCTACCATTTCAGGTCTGATCATTGGGGCATGCCCTCCAAAAGAATTGAGGGAGCTTAGTCTCCTCTTCCTTGCTTCCTGGTTCATGATATAAATATTGAAGGAGTTTGCTCTGTCATATACTCACAATATAGTGTGCCACCCTCACTAAGGGCAGAAAATTAAACATAACAGGCCTGGAGATGGGTGGCTGAGGATTATATGAAAGTCAAAGAAGACATGATATTGTTTTCTTTTTTCCTTCACTTTCTTAATCATTAGCTATAAATAAAATCCACATGAGCCTATGGTTTCAGACTTTAGCTCAAGAGAATGTAACACCATCTGAGCATCCTGCTAAGTTCTGGCTTCCATACAAAGTCCTAACCATGAGTGAAGAGTTTAAAAAAAAAACCTCAAAATCTCAGAACAAAATAAATGGAAAACATCCACTAAGGGAGTACATAAGGACCTTCCTCCCTCTGAAGTAAGTCAACACAGCCCATAGCCCATTTTTCTTGAAAAACTGTGACCTTGGAAGAATAAAGCCTATTCCTTGAAAGACCCAACTAATCATACAAATGTAATCTAAGACCTCATTCAGTGCAACTGCCACCTTTATTCTCTGTCTCTGTCTCTCTCTGTCTCTGCTGTCTGTCTCTGTCTCTCTGTCTCTCTGTCTCTCTGTCTCTCTCTCTCTCTCTCTCTCTCTCTGAAAATCTATTATTTTGCAATGAATTGTATCCATACTCCATAGGATGGTCTGTGTGTCTTGTCTGAAATCTTTCATTAAGGCAGCAAAGTACCAGGGTCTCAGAGTGTGGCTGGTTCTTCATGGTGCCAGACCTCACAATGCCAAGGAACCAGCTTCCTAGTGACAGTGCCACTAAGTCTTGGACCACAACCTCCAAAACCATGATTCAAATAGACCTTTTATCTTTATAAGTTAAATGGCTCAGGTATTTTACTATAGTAATGGAAAGCTGACTAACACATTGGTCTAAAATAGGATCTAAGAGGAAGAAAGTTTCAGACACTAGGAAGTGGAAACCACCTCAGTCAGTCCCAAATGTTACCGGAGAGTTGGAAAACCATTAGTTAGGTCAATTCCCAAGAAATCCTTCTGGATTAATCTGCATGCCATAGTTGTTTACTGAAATATCCTTAGAACTCAGCATGGCACATAGTAGAAATTCCTTTAAAACATGTTGGTTCAACATCTAAATTCCACATTTGAGATATGATTCATGTAGGATATCTTCTGGTCCTCAAGCACTTTCTACATCACAAATTCTTAATTTTGGGTCCAGAAAACCTCAAAAGTTATGTGTAAAATATAGACATAAACATGTTTTGCTTGGAGGTGGAGATGACCCATAGCATTTATCATATTCTCTGGAGTGTACAAGATTCCAAACAAGCTAAGAAACATTGAAGTAAATAGAGAATCAAGTACTGCTGAGGAAAACAAATTTGCAATGGCCAGAATTACGTATTTCCCTAAGGCATGAATAGAGGTTTGGGAATTTTTGTATCACCCTTTAAGCTCCCATTATCCCATTAGGGAAGGGCCATCCTGTCTCACCTATTAAGACTAAGACTACTAAGACTACGACTAAAACTAAGGCTAAGACTAAGGCCAAGACTAACACTAAGACTATTGAGACTAAAAATGCTTCAAGGCAAGATCCTTATTAGTTTAAGATCACTACTACCCTCTGATAATTCTTTCCTCAATCTATAAATGCTGAGGTTCTGGCTGCCTCATGGCCTTTTGTTCCTCATGATCAACTGGTCATCTTGGATTCCCACTGTACCGCCATTTTGTCTCTTGCTCTTTCTCTCTTCCCACTGTGCACCATAATACTTGGCAGGAGACTGGAGCTCACTGCAGGGGTTCCCAATAAAGTACGCTGAAAAGGTCATCCTAAACAACCACCCAGAGAAGTTCAATCTAACCAGAGATGCAGACGCTCAATGGATACTGTGATGGGGAAAGTGGGAAATCACCAAGAAATCCTCTGTCCTCCATCATCTGTCCCTTTCTTGGGCTGAAAAGTCATCAGAATATCAAAGTATTCTTTCTTCTGTAATCTATCTTGTACAGTCCATTCATTGATTCAGGCAACTATAAGAACCCACTATATGCCAAGCACTGCACTAGATTCCGGGGCCACATGAATCTCTCTGAAGTGAATCTCATATCTGTGTTCTCCAAACCTCCCTCAGTACCCAGCAAATCTCAATAAATAGAAGTTGCCATAGGCAGCAGGACAGCAGAGCAGCTGACCTTCTGCCATCTGGATTCAGAGAATATGGATGCAAATCAAAACTCATCCACTTCTGTGCTGCATGAGCAAGGACAAGTCATATCGTCTGAGACCAGAGTTCTCTATATGTGAAGCAGTGGGAACTTACATCAGTGGGTCCTGTGGGAATTACAGGAGCTCATCCATGGAGGGTCTGATGCGTACTCTATGCTCAGCATGATCCAGTTATTGGACTTAAAATCATTAACGTCACACAGCACACTAATCCCTGCAGTCTCCAGTCCGACTTTTCTACACAAGGGTTAACCAGACCAGCTCTGCCTACTCCATGCTAGGACCCTAGGAACTAGAGATGGTGTGTTTTCAGTGGATATCAAATACCACCTAGCAACAGAAAGAAACTGTCACAAAAGAGAGAGAAAAAAAGAAAAGAGAAACTGATATATATGCATATGCCAGGCATTAAAGATACAGATCTAAGTAAATTTCCCAGTAGACTAATAACAAATATTTCCCAGTGAGAAAATGCATCTGTGTTGCAATTTTCCTGTATATATAAACTTTAGGGAAACCAAATAGACAGGATACTTACTTCTTTAGCTATAGTGATACAATGATAAATGTTATGTGACTGGTATGTAAGTGTTTCTCTTTTCCACTTTCATCTTTCAAAAACTTTCTTTTTCCTCAAATCCTTCACAGACATGTCCCACAACAGTGTCTTTCTCATCTCTAGGCAAGTTTCCCAAGCCAGTTTTCCAGGGCCCAGCACCTTCTCTTCCAGTAGACGTTTTTGGATTTGACATTCTGAAAATCTCAGTGACATGTGCCATCAGTTCATCTGTACATGCATCCTGTGTTTATTTATGACTTCCTCAATATCAATATGGGGTTCCTGCTTTAAATGACTGTTAAGATACCTGTATACAAGACCATTTATGTATTGTATTGTATGTAAATGTAAGGTCATAGTCCTAGGAATAATTATTAAACCTAAGTTCACTTTCACTTCCCTTATTTTTCTGGTGCAGTCACTGTTGTAGACGTCTAAAATTTGCATTAATTGAAATATATTAAGGACAGTGTGTCTTCCTCCAAACTCCTTTGCTCTTCAAAATAAACAACTTCAGAAAATAGCCCCCTGATGAGAGAGGAATTCTAAAATGTCCTAAACAGATAGGCCAGAGAATGGAGGGAGGAAAAACAGAAACTCATATTAGCTGACAGCTTTAAGCCAAATCAACGAAGAAAAAGGAAACAAAAACAAAAACCTCCCTTTCCTGAGTGCTTGTCGAAGATCACCATCAAGACCACGTCACACTGCTGCTCAAACCAAGCAAGCAAGAAGCAGCAGAAACTTGCCTTTATGGATTCACCTCCTACCCCAGGGCTTTGCCCACTTCCGCTCTGCCTCTGATCCGTATAAATGACTTTTGTTTCTTCTCTCCAAAATTTCGGGTCTATTTTACGTCCAATGTTTTTTCAAGCACCATCTGGTCAAGCTGCTGGTAGTTTAGGGAATCTGTCTTAGGACTGCTCCTTTCACTTCTAGTTAGTCCCCAAAACCCTTTATTTCACAGACCTCTTAGTCTCAAAATGTTTACATAACACTCCCCACACATGGCTTTTTAAAGGACTCCTTCCTTCTAGTTTTCTGAGATCAGAGAACTCTTCACCTAAGACCTTAGGAACAATGGGTGAGAATATCTTGCCGCAGGAACCCTTAATTAAGAACAATCACGTTGTCACTCCCTCACCCCAACCAGTTAGCTCCCAGAGACGGGGTGGAGAGGGTGGTGCGTTCCAGGACACTAGGAATTTCCAGAGGGAGATTCCTTGGGGAGACTTGGCTCCATCCCTGAATCCATTGTTCCTTACAGCCAGACGAAGAAAAGTCTGCATGACCCACACTTCAGTTTCCAGTTTCAGTTTCAATTCCTGCCAGAACGCTGGCTGCACAGTTTACGGTATTCCGGAGGGCGGAGCCAGCGACGCGTCGCCAGAAGTCTTCCAGACCTCTCTGCGCCGCAAGCAGAGGAAAGTAAATCGCCTCTCGTTCTGTTTGCTTCTCCGTCCACAATTGTTTAGCTGTTGGAAAAGCCTTACGGGGCTGGGCAGAGACAGAGAAATCCTGCAAAGATGGACCTCACCCAGGACCTGTATGCGACCCCTGGGGACCGGCTGGACGCCTTCCTGGAGCACAGCCTTCAGCCCAGGGGGGACTGGAAGGAAGAAGGACAGGATGTCTGGCAGAGAGTCGAGAGGTTCTTTCGGGATCAGTGCTTCCAAGATAAGTTGGTTCTGGACCAAGAAGTCAGAGTGCTGAAGGCTCTGAAGGTGAGCTCTCCAAGTGCTGGGCTCAGACTCCAGCCCTGCGAGGGGGGGACTGTGGGACGCTGCGGGACCGGGCATTTCGTCTCCGCGCCTGGGTTCCCCAGCTCTTTAACCGGAGTTTCTTATGACCTTAATAATGGGATAAAGCACGGGGAAATGCTCTTTCTTAGTAAATTATTCCACAAAGCTGAAAGAGGAGGAGGAAGAGGAGAGGGAGGAGGAGAAGGACTATTTGGGATCCAGCTTTCCGAATGTCAAGGAGCCAGATGGAATGTGGATAGCAGGTCTCCATTATAAAATTTGTCCTTTGTAACTTCTTGCTTTAAAACCCTCACTTTGCCTACAAAGTCAAAAAGAAAAGCTCCTGTTCTTTTCTTCAAAAATGGTACTGACTGCCTATGTCAGAAACGACCAAACTACTGGAAGACACTTAAAGTTCAAGGGGTTTTTAGGGGCTGGCCAAGCATGGTTTCTCCTGGAAAAGTATTAAGTTATAATTCAACTTTTATTATACTGTTCTCGGTATAAAGTGTTTGAATCAGAAGCTTGTTGTCGGGTACCTTTACTTTATCAACCTCTTTGCTCCCATTCTCCAAATCAAACAGCAAAAACTGAAATCTACCAGAACCAGAAATGCCATGCACACTGTCTCAAGAGTGATTCTGAAAGTGCTCAAGGGTTTTCACGTATGTTCTAAACAAAGCTCTCCTACAGATTCGAATGTGTGGTCTTAGTGGGATATGCCCTTTTATGTTATT
This sequence comes from Dolichotis patagonum, assembly GCA_004027295.1. Classification (NCBI taxonomy): domain Eukaryota; kingdom Metazoa; phylum Chordata; class Mammalia; order Rodentia; family Caviidae; genus Dolichotis; species Dolichotis patagonum. The sequence continues at coordinate 7,462 of PVJX010036154.1, forward strand.
CCAAATGCTCGATCTTGAAGTTCCTATTCCTGCCTCTACCAGGTATGTGAACCAAGTACGAACTATTCATTTGTACAAGATAAAGATGTAGTTTTATCTTTCCTCTTGCTCTCAATAATCTCTGTTTCCGGAATTTGAAGTACTCCTAAAATAATTGTCATGGCTGGGGATTTAGCTCAGTGGCATAAGCGCCTGCCTGGCAAGCACGAGGTCGTGAGTTCAATCCCCAGTACCCAAAATAATAATAATAATTATTATTATTATTATCACGACCTGTCTTGAGCAACGTAAAAAATGCCTAAAACAAAGTTACACTGAAACTAAAGACCTTATTTGAAAAGGGAAACTGGTAGATAATCAATAGTAATGAGGAGATATAGATACATGATAGATAGATAGATAGACAGACAGATGGATAGATATACATATATAGTATAATAGTATATATTATATATGTTACATTTCACGTTTATATTAAGAGGAAGGGACATAAAACACCTTTCTCTCTACCTTTATTGGCCTCTTTAGGCATTACATTTTTTATTTCAGTCGCCTCTACTTTTCCTGGTTTCATCCATCCATCCATACTGGTGTGAGAATGATGTGTTTTTCTATAGTCAAATGTACTGATCCATTTGATTTCCTATCGTGAGTGGGCCAGAGAGTCTTCAAGTACCAATAGTAACTTTTGGAAGGATTTCTCTTACTGTACTTAATCACAACCTCCACCTGAGCCCCATAGTCTTTCTTTTTCTACTATTTCTACTGTGTCCTCAAGGAACCAAATATCTAAATTAAGGTTATAGCCCAGTGTGATGGTGCTTGCCTGTAATCTTAACACTCAGGAGGCTGAGGCAGAAGGATCATCAAGAGAGGCCTGCTTGGGCTACATAATGAATCCAAAGCCAGCCTGAACGATGTAGCCAGACCCTGCCTCATAAAAAACTGAAAATAAAATAAAGTTACATAGAAATCTAACATTAAAATTGTTTTGTGGGGCTGGGGATTTAGCTCAGCGCCATAAACGCCTGCCTTGTGGTCGTGAGTTCAATCCCCGGTACTGATAAAAAAAAAAAATTGTTGTGTGATGTTTTAATTACACAAATAATACATATAGTCACAAAGATCACAAAGATGTAGGAAAATACAAAACCTTATAGATCTTCCTGCTTATACATAAACATCATTAATATTTTAGTGCACTATGACCATACTTTTGGTTATAAATAATTAGAAAATATTTTCTTTCATCTCTATTGCTAAAAGAAAAACTTTAGACAAGTTAATTCAATAGATATATACCTGAGCAAAAAGAAGACTCATGAATCGGGTTGTCACTCAGAACCAGAGGAGGTTCAAAGAGCAGATGAACGGTAAGCTCAAAAGCCAAAAAAAAGTGGGGTGAACACAGGAACGAAGTAGAGAAATCACTTTGGCTACTGGAAGGCATCTGTCTTATATAGACAGAATTTTTCATATTTGGGCGTGGTCTGATCAGTTCACTGCCAGTGAGTGGCTGAAGCTTAGCTACTTTCGATTGGCTGAAACCTGCCTATGCGTTATACTGCTTAAGTCAGGATCTGGTTTACTTATATACTAATAATACAGTTTGTTATGTAGAAAATCAAAGGACAGAAAGCCTCAGACTAATGGCCTCCTGCTTATTTAATTTTGCAATATTTATGTTTCTTTCATGAGACACATAAGGCTGGAGTAAACTTCTACTCCAGGCAAGATGGAGTAAACAATTTACAAACTATCTCTCTTACAAATTACAGCTAAAACTCTGGACGAATATCAAGGAGCCAGGACTTCGGAACTCTGAAAATTAAACTGTGTAAGAGGAATAATGGGGACTGAATTGAGTAACCTAAAACAAGGGTGACTATAGTGGAACAAGCTATTAAGACACACTGAAATTTAAATGGATACCAAAAGCATTGTGCAAAGTAAGGAGGAAAAGTCAATCCGAAAAGGTCGCATACCTTTTGGTATGATTCCAGATACCATTGGCCCCCTGTCCAATAAAGACTTAATTTCAGGAATATGCACCCTTTCCCATACCCACCGTTACTGAGTCCAAAGATGCCCAAGTCCATTATATAAAATGATGTAATATTTGCATGTAACCCGTGTGCATTCTTAATTTTAAACCATCTCTGGATAACTTGTGGTGCCTAAAATGGTATAATTGCTATACAAATAGTGTTATGTAGTATTGTTAGGGAATATTGCCAAGAAACAAGTCTGACTAGGAATTTAGCTCAGTGGCTTAAGCGCCTGCCTGGCAAGCATAAGGTCGTGAGTTCGATCCCCGGTACCAAAAAAAAAAAAAAAGAAACAAGTCTGTACGTGTCCAGCACAGACTATATTTTTCAAATATTATTTATCTGAAGTTGATTGAATCTGCTTTTCTGGCACTTATGGATACAAAGGGCTGAGTATATTTGGTGAAAAAATTACAAACAATGATAAAATAATAAAAATAATACAAATAAAATGATATCGTGTAACATATTCACATATCACGTTGTATCAGGGATGAAAAGCAAGCTAGAGATTGAGATACACAGGAAGCTGTGCATAGATGATATGCAAATACTCCACCATTCTGTATAAGGGACATAAGCATCCCCAGATTTTGGTATCTGAGGAAGCCCTGAAACCAATCTGTTAGGATAAAAAGGGACAACTGTATGCAGCACTCTCAGAATGACATTATACAAATGGAAAAGAGATTGATGCTTCCAGGGCTTAGGGATGGTGGAAGGGAGGAAAGCATGTGTGGTTTTGAAGGAGCTGCATGAGGGACATCCTTCTAATGATGGAATAATTCTGTATCTGGATTGCAATGATCATTCTGTACCTTGATTGTCACAGGAATCCACATACAAGGTAAAATGTGGCATCAATGTCAACCTTCTGGTTTTACTGTTTTATGTAAAATGTGCTGGCAGGGAACTCATGCCTATAACCCCAGAAGTCCAAGAGTCTGAGGCAGGAGAATCACAAGTTCAAACCCAGCCTGGGCAATTTAGTGGCTTAGTGAAAATCCGTGCCAAAATAAAAAAGAAGCAGGGGATGTAACCCAGTGGGAGGGCCATGTGTTCCATCTCCAACAATGATACGTAACCATTGGGAAGACTGAGTGAAAACACACAACAAACCTCTCTCCACTGTCTTTACAACTTCCTGTGAATCCATAATTATTTCAAAGCACAACGTCTAGAAAATGTACATACACCTATGTATCTGTTTATACAACATATATTGTACAAAAAAAATTCATAAAAATGTTTAGCCAGAGTTGTCCAATAGAACTTTCTACAATGATAGAAATGCTATATACGGCACTGTCTTTGGGAAGCTACCGAACATTTGAAATAAAGCTATTTTTATTTCAATGTAGTTAATTTAAATTTAAAAGGACATCTGTGGCTGCTGGCTACCATGTTGGCTAGTGCAGGTCTTGGAGTGGAACATTTAAGGGACACTATATAAGATGCTGGTAACTGGCTGTCTCTGGAGAAAAGGTTAAGGTCCTTGGAAAGAATGGAATTTTACATTTCATTTATAGCTTCTGAATTGCTTACTAGGTATCTGATTTTTACAAATCAGTGAAAAGATACAGTATGAGTTTAGTGTCTCTTCAGGGAGTGCTAGGGAACAGAAGTGTTTGAATTTTGAATTTTTTTCCTCAGATTTTAGAATATTTTCATGCACATAATGAGACTCCTCAGGGATGGTGTCTAAGTCTGAACATGAAATCCATATACACGTAGTATTTTTTTCTCTCTGCTTTGATCTAAATTTATTTTTTTTTATTTTTGTAAGTACATGCTTGCAGTACATAATGATTACATGCTCCATGGAGAGTTGGTGCATGTACATAACACATCTGAATTCTTTTTGCATTCCCTTCCCCTCCCCTTCTTCATCCTTCCCTCCATCGCCTGCTTCCCTTCCTTGCTGCAAAATTTTCTCTCTCTCTCTCTCTCTCTCTCTCTCTCTCTCTCTCTCTCTTTCTGTTTTCTTTATCTATCTTTTATTTTGCTCTTTCATTTATTTATTCCTTATGCAGTACACTTAGTCTGCAATTTTGTGCAATATTTTTACATTTTGACTGTGATGTCGCATGAGGTCTCATGGAATTTTCACTTTTGGTGTCCTGTGAACACTCAAAAAGTTTTGGATTTTGGAGCATTTTGAATTTTTGACTTTTCAATTAGAGATGCTTAACCCATAATGCTTACATCAAAAGCCACTATGTATGATAACAGCCAAGGGCTTCTCTGGGGGGCCTGTGTGTACAGCCTGCCATGAGGGCTTCTTGCTTTACTCTCAACCACAAAGCTTCGAGTGTCAGCAGATGCATTGTCATCCTCCACAGGCCGGCTCTTTCGGGAAGGGGACAACACTGAACCATCGCTCGGATGTCGACATGGTTCTGTTTCTGAGCTGCTTTACCAGCTTCCAAGAGCAGGCAAAGCGCCGAGAATCCATCATTGACTTCATTAAGGAGAGACTGGATCACTGTAGCGAAAGCCTGGCCTACAACATCACGGTGGTTCACTACCGAAAGGGACCCAGGAAACCTCGCTCCCTAACCTTGAAAGTCCAACCCAAGAAGACCAGCAATGTCATTCACATGGATGTGGTCCTGGCCTTCGATGCTCTGGGTAAGGACAGCAGTGGGTAGAGCCCCTTTACCAAATGGCTTCAGAGTTTTGGGGAAGTGGAAAACAATGGAGTTTGCCCTTTTTCAAGGAGATGGGGTTGGCGTTATCCTTTGAAGAATTAAGTCGTTCCACAAATACATGTGTTACCATGTCTCAGTGTTGCCTGAGAAAGGGAATTTCTCCTAAATAATGAATTTCTACCCACCCTAAGGAGGAAATATCTCTCCAACTCTATTTTTAAATATTTATTTATTTTTGTACTAAGGATTTTTAAGCCCAGGGTCTTTACACTGAGCTACATCCTGATCCCTTTTTTATTGGGGGAAGGGGCAGGCAAGGTCTAGCTAAGTTACCAGATTTCCCAGGCTGGGCTTGAAGTTTCGATCTTCCTGCCTCTGCCTCTATTTGGAAAAACTACTTCACACTTTGTTAGTCAGCTTTCCTTTGCTGTGACAAAATACCTGAGAATAACAATTTAAAGGAGGAAAGTTTTATTTTGGCTCGTGGTTTTTACACCCCAGGGCTCCATTGTTTGTGGGCCCATGTCAAGGCAGAAACATCATGGTAGAAAAGCACAGAAGAATAAAACTACTCTGCTCCTGGCACCCAGAAACCAGAGACAGAGGGAGGAAGAAGGAGTGGGCAATGGGGAAGGGGAGGATGGAGGAGAGGGGCAAGGGACAGGGAAAGATCCTGAAAGAAAGGAGCCAAAGATAAGACGTAGCCCCCAAAGTCATGCCCAGTGGCCTATTCCCTTCAGCTAGGCTCCATCTCCTAAATTTCATCACCTCCCAATAATGCCATCAAATTATGAATCCAACTGATGACATTAGAGCCCTTATATCTCATCACCTGCTAAAAGCCCCACCTCTGGAAATTACTGCATTAGGGACCAAGATGTCACCACATGTGCTTTTGAGGCATATTCCAGACACAAGCAATAACATACTTCCAAGACCAAGAAAACTAACTGGTTAAATGGGCCAGTACCAAATGTAGGTAGAACCATATAAAACCAATTACTTGACCATGTTTCACCCACGCAAATGGCAATGTCCTATGTCCTGCTTAAATTTACCTACTTCATAGAGCTCTCATCCTGAGGATTCCCTGAGTTTAGCCCAGTGCCTGACATATTGTATGTTTTTGGTCAACACAAGTTATTTTAAATTCATGTGACTTTTGGGTGTGCTACCAAACCATCTAAACCTCCATTTGTTTAGCAATCAATCAAGAAGGGTAATACTATAGTGAGACTTGCCTAAAATAATTTATGCATATGCTATGCTCTTTCCATCTCCCTCACCTCAAAGAATAGAGGAAGAAGGGGTGGGCAATGCAGAAGGTGCAGGTGGTGAATAAATACTTTTTTCCTCCTAGGACCCTTTTGCCTGGACTCTAAACCAGCACCAGAAATTTATGAAGATTTAATAAACAGCTGCAGCCATCCTGGGGAGTTCTCACCAAGCTTCACAGCATTGCACAGAGACTTTGTAAAAAGGCGCCCTGTTAAACTGAAAAACCTCCTGCGGCTGGTGAAGTTCTGGTACCAGGAGGTGAGCAGTGGGTGAGCCGGGGAAGCTTCCTCTGCATCTGTAGTCACCTCCCATTGCTCACAGCACTGCCCGAGCTGCGTCTCCAGTCAGGTCAGCAGCCGCCTTAGGTTCCCTGCTATGAACTGCACACGTATGGGACCCAGGTTTATATTCCTTGTGAGAATCTAATGTCACAAGAACAGAAATAAAGTACACCATGTAATAATAATAGAAATAAAGTACACAATAAATGTAAGAGGCTGAATCATCCCCAAACATTCCTCTTCTCCCTTGTCCTGCAGAAAAAGTGTCTCCCACAAAATGGATCCTGAGTGCCAAAAAGTTAGGGACAGCTGCATAGAACACCAGACAAAGTTAGTTGTAGCCATAATTGTTGGTGATGGTGTTTATTGTTGCTGTGCTCTGTTATCTTCTGAAGCATCCTGTCCTGCTTAAAGCCTCCTGGTTTGAATGACAGCTCCTTAAGGGCAATTAAATAGTTCCTGGTGAGCACAAATATGATTTTCAATAGGTTTCAGACCTCAGGTATTTCAGAAAATAGTAAAAACAACTACCACTTATTGAGTAAGGATTATGTTCCATGATTTATGCTATATACAAATGCTGTATATTTTTCTCACTCATGTGTTTGTGTATGTTTTGCTGGGAAACGATTCCATACCCTTGTGCATGCTAGGCAAGTGATCTACCACTGTGCCTCACCTCTACCTCTTTTTATTTTTGAGGCAAGCTTGTTAAGTTACCCAGGCTGGCCTTGAACTTGCAATCCTCCTGCCTCAGCCCCCCCAGCAGCTGAAATTATGTTCAACTCACTGCATCTTGTTACCAACTCTATAATTTATGCATTATTTATTATTTTCACTTTGGAAATGAGAAAACTGAGCTAAAGTGGGGCTGAAATTTTAATACAAGCATGTCTGCCTCTTGTGCTCTTGATACAAAATATTCTTTTTAATGGTAATTATTTTTCTATCTGAATATTGCAGTGAACTCATGTTTCAAAGATTGAAACTGGGCATAGTGGCTTGTGCCTGTAATCCCAGTTATTTGAGAGGCTGAGGCAAGAGGATCACAAGTTCAGTGCCAGCCTGGTAACTTAGCAAGACCCTGTCTCAAAATGACAACAACAATAACAAAAAGCCTGGGAAAACACTGGTTTCGATCCCCAATATCCCCCCTAAAAATTCGTCAAAGCAAAAAGCATAAGAAAGAAGGTAAAAGTCACATGAAGTCTCTAACATAATACCAGTAACATCACCAGTGTCTATATTCTTTTGTGCCTTTTTTGTCCATATACACTTATGCTCAGATCTTAGAGAACTGGGCTCACACTGTGGTTCCAGTCCATCCTTTAAACACATACATTTGCTATTGACCTTTAGACTTAAACTTTGGGAGGTTGTCTATTAATGTAATTTGTACATGTTTTTCAGTTGATTTTGTCTGTCTTCTCAATTATAAGACCTCTTTTTAATTGTTGTTACCATTATTTCTCATATATGTTGCAAATATGTTTACCAATATATCATTCATCTATAATCTTAATTATACTGTCTTTGACAACATAGTGATTTCTAATTTGTATTTAAACAAATGTTTGGCTTTCTTTTCTAGATTATGAGTTTTAATAATGTATACTACAACCCATTTATAATTTCTTTTGATAAATGGTGGAACACTCGAATCACTTTATTTTCTACCAAATACCTAGCAAGTTGCACATTAGTTGTTGAATTGTGCATTTTTTTTTCCCACTGAACCAAAATATTGCCTTTGTAAAATACTAAATTTTACCTATTGGGAACAAATTCTGGGCTGTCTGTTCTGCTTCATTTGACTATTGCTTTTTTCTATACCAAAAACATAGTCTTATTACAACTGCTTTATATGTCATATCCAAAAAGACAAATATCAGACTCTATTTTTCATAATTTTCTTAGATTTTTTATTAGTAAATGCTTCGTTACATGCATTTTACAATCATTTCAGGAAGTCAGTACATGTATATAACACAGTTTGTAACTTTTTTGGCTTTTCCTAGGCATTTATGCTTGTATGTGGATTTTTTTCCCTATGTGAATCTTAAGGCTATTTTATCCTGTTAAAAAATACCACTGGGATTCCAAGCGAGATTGCAATAAAATTTTAAATTAACTTTGGAGGAACTGCCCTTTTCGCCTTACTCTTTCCCTTTCATCTTTCAATTTTATCTTATGTATGTTTTCATTCTCTCCAATTATTTTCCATGTTCGTCATATTGCTTTCTCCATTCCAACTGAAAAACAAGAGACCCCAGCTTCCTCTTTCATTGAAATCTAAGTAACCTCAGGAAAAAAGTACAGCTAGAGCCCACCTTTTCTTGGCTTGAGCTCCCTAATACAACACAGAGACCTGAGGGTTTGTAGAGCATCAGTCATCTCACGTTCTGTCCTCAACCCCTCTCTCCAGTATGTGAAATCTAGGTATCGGAATGTAGCTCTGCCCTCCAAGTATGCGCTGGAGCTACTCACCATCTATGCCTGGGAAGTGGGTACTGACCAGCAAGAGAACTTCAACATGGATGAAGGATTTGTGGCTGTGATGACACTCCTCAGAGATTATGAGGGAATTTGCGTATACTGGACCAAGTATTATGATTTCCAAAGTGAGATTGTCGGCACTTTTATTAAGCAACAATTGAAGAAGAGTAGGTGAGTATCCTGGTTTTTATCACTTTTATCACTTTCCCGTCCCGTCAAGGGACGGGAAACTCAACAGGAACAGCTTTTTTTTTTTTTTTAAAGAAAAAAAAATTTTTGAAGGAATTTATTGGCTCTTGTAACTGAAAAGCCCCAAGATAAAAGAAGGTTCAGGTATGGCAGGATCCAGAAGTTGGCTGTGTCATCAGAGTTCATTTATATGAATTGCTCAGCTCAGTCTTTCCCAGAGTTTTACCGTCAAATGCAGGTTAACTTCTTCTCTGGCCTTCTCATCTGGACACATACCTTCCAGTACAAGAAGGAACATCCCAAGCAAAATCTCAGAAATTCATTCTGACCAGGTCAGTTTAGGTTACATCTCCAATCCTGAACCAACAGCTTCAACTTGCAGAGAGAGAATCCTTCCTACACAAAGGCTTGCACACTTGCATAGACCTGAGCGCCAAAAGCCAAGGTCCTGCGTATGACAGGTCATTTATTTCCAACAGGCCCATCATCCTAGACCCAGCTGACCCCACCAACAACCTGGGCAAGGGAAGAAGATGGGACCTGGTGGCCCAAGAGGCTGTTAACTGTCTGAGTCAGCCCTGCTGCTGGACTGACAACCCCAGCCAGGGCTGGCATGTACAGGTACGATTCTCCTTCCTAGAGTCAGGACTCAGTTCTGCCCTCATGTTAACCTCACATGCGTCCTCTCAGCACCCAAAGGTCCTGAGGCAGGAATCGTCTCCCACAGGTTATACCGTTCTTCCCATCTGTGATAAATGTCTGGCCTCCATTCTTTCACCTATCAAGTGAGCAGCAATTTCTGCTCTGCTCTGTAGCCAACTCAGAGATAGACTCAGAATATACTCACATATACATATCCTGTGAGGTAGTGTTTCCCCTTTTGTGAGCTGTCAAAAGTACAACTTCTTGCTATTTAAGAAAAATATTTGAGCTGGGGATTTAGCTCAGTGGCTTTAGTGCCTGCATGACCTGGTGCCAATTGTTACTCAGGTGTGCTGAGTCAAAGGACAGCATTTGACCCAATGATTCTGTAAACCTGGGATGTTCAAATAGTTTCCTTTGCTTGAAAGAATCTTATGACTGTTGTCCCACATCATTATGAATAATGCCTTTAGTTTTGAAAATGTCTCAGTAGATGATAAATCAATATTATCAGTGGCCAGAGAGAGCCTTTGGAGATGATAGACAATCATGAGCACCCAGATGCCTTTATCTGCTCTTCCTTCCCTTCCAGCAAGCAAGGGACGTGCAGGTGACAGTGAAACAGACAGGGAAGGAGAACTGGACACTCTCAGTGAATCCCTATAGCTCCATCTGGAAAATGAAGGCAGAGATCAAGAAGAGAAATGATAACAGTGGGGATCAGCGTCTCTC
>PVJX010036155.1:0-17768 GCA_004027295.1 Dolichotis patagonum
AAGCAAAATCTGTCCCTCTATTGAATCAGGACCTATAGACATATGCTTTATTACTGCCTCTAATAAATGATCTAAGAAGTCAGTGTGGTTTTCATCTTTCTCCTGAAAAATAACTGACAATTTAAAATAACCAGGAGGTTTGGTTGCTGTCTTTCTGAGACATTGGAAAACAGATGCTTGAAAATGTCTCCTGCTCCAATCTCCTGTTTTTCTTCCAGGACAGTTAGGGTCTTTGGTGGAAACTGCATTAGCACAGCGAGAACTGTTAGTTCCCCTGTCTGTCTATCTTCTGGCCTTTTAAAATTAACAATATGATACCCATCTCCAAACGCAATAGCAGCTTGTAATGCTGCATGTCTCTCACTTGAAGTTAGTGTTTGATTTAAGAGTAGCAGTACATATTTCCAGTCTAGTTTAAAGGTCTCTAAAAACATCAATGTACTTATCAGGGTAATCTGAAAGTTTTTTTCTAGTTCTAGTTTAATTCACTTTTAGGCCCTGAGAAGAAGAGACCTATGAATGGGGGTAGTCTCATAAGGGTTATAACTATGCCTGGAGCATAAATAAGAATTATCTCTTAATGCAAAGAAAGTTTGAACATAAAGCAATTCTAACCATTTTTTCTACTTTTTACAGTATGCTACTAGTTGTAAAATAGAATCATAATTAATGCCTCCTTCTTCATTTCATTTTGGCTCTAGGGGGTAGTTAGGCCATGCACATGTACAGAGAAATATCAAACAGCTTTTTTTTTCAACATGGGTGGGTTGAATATCTTCTAGTACTTAGGAATTCATTCCAAAGGAGAAACGGGCTTTGGCATTGAGTTGGCCATGTCTGTAATGTAAAAAGCGACATATAAGGCTGTGAAAACATTTTTTTTACTGAAAACCAAACTCAGGAACTTTAACTGAGTGTCTTTAGCTTTGCAGTGCAAAAGACTTTGACACTGAGCTACCTAACTTATGCAAAAAGCAGATAATTTAAGTGTCTCATTCTTATTCCTATTTTATAAAATTCTCAAGGCATCCCTTGGGTTGACTCTGTTCCAGGTCTAGTGAATGTCATCTGGAGAGTAGAAGATTAATTCCACCAGCATATTCACCCTTGACTGGCAGGAAATCTTATCTTCCCAGGTAGCTTGTGAACTTTGTTTCCATATGACATTTATAAACTATTATAACAGGAATGTTTAAAGAAGGAAGCATAACTTTGTAATAGACTACTGCTTTTGTTCATCAAAAGAGGGTATATGCAAAAAGGTGAGTTGGTAATTAGAGTTTTTCTCTGGCTGTACTGTAAAGGAGATCACCTCTGGAGATAGATAACACAACAAATGACTTGGAGAATTCAAGTCCTGGGCCTTAGGACAAAGAATCCACCAAGATGGTTATATTACCCGTCTAATCACCTGGGCAATCCCTCCTAGCAGCAAGACATGCCTTTGCTTTGCTTAAATTTCTTTATCTTTGAAGATCACAGGTTAAACCTTTTAATTATCATCTAGCAATCACATTTTATATATTAGTAAAGGAACATCAGTTTTCTAGACACATAGAAAAGAGTTGACTATTTACTATTAATTAACATATGTAAGGTACAAAATTTAAATCATTCACCTACTAGCTGCTGTGGAATGTAAATAATTGTTGCAAACTGCCTCAATTTAATTTATGAAGGGAGAGGTAGTCTAACTAATCTAAAAGTCCACTGAAAAGCTTAGAGAGTGTTCCTAGTCTAGTAGCAGAGAAATAAGGATGAAAGATTAGTGGAAAGTTTCAGTGGTCATGAGCCAATGTCCACTGAGTAACCTTTGGGGAACCACCAGAGAGTTGCCATGGCCAGGAATCCTCAATTGTTCTCAGTTTCTATTGGCCCAGATACAGAGTTCAGTCTACAGAAAGAAACCCAGCTGTCTGTCTGGTCAACATTCAATTGATTTAATTGGGCACTGACTTCAATGAGAATTCACCAATCAGATGCTGGGGAAAACTATTCTCTGTTTTTAATGGTGCAACTGTTATAGGAGCAATTAATTCTCTGACAGAGTAACAACCATGTGTCAAAATTCTATAAGGGATAGTTAAAAGCCTGAGTGAGATCATTACCTAGAGCTCCATAAATTTATAATAAAGATTTTAAAGTGCACAACTTGAAGGTTGGAGAGCATCCTTAGTCTAAAAGTGTTTAGGTACTATAAATGTGCTACTTTTGGAAATTGTTGTACGCCAAAAAACTAGACGACATCCAAAAGGGGGGTTGAAAATAGCGCTTTTATTTTTAGCTGGCACCAGTGACACAGACGCGATGGAGTTTGCAGTCTATGCAATTAGGTTACATTGGTAAGGGGTTTATAAAGAAAAAACCGCAAAGTATGAGTGGGGAGGGGTAAGGGTGTAGGGGCTCTGATTGTTCTTCTTATTAGGTTCTTAGCACAAACCTTAACAGAGGCAACTGGATTTACAGGAAATTATAATTGGTGATGAGCCAATAACAGGAAACTTTACAACTCGTGGTTAATTTATGGGCATCTTATAGAGTACAAAAGCTTACAACTTCAAAGCCTGGTGGTGGGCCAATTCCTGGAAATTTACAGAGTACAGAGGTCACAGCTGCACAGGATAGGGAGTCTGACCAGGCATCTGGAATTTTAGGAGGAACAAAGGTTGGAATCTACGATAATAGCAATGGCGCATACAGAACAGTATGATGATGCTCAGGTTATAGTACAACAGAAATAGCTCCTAAAAATTTTAAAAAATGAAATAGCTCCTTCTGTTATCACATGGAAATCAGTTTTCCCCTCTGTGTCTCAAGTTCAATCCCTGAAGGAGACTCAGCTAGAACACTAATCCAGGACATAGCTTTTTTGTGCATTCTTCTGGATGGGAAAATGTGTCCCTCACCTAAGATGACTTCCTTGTCTTTGGAGGTAATAATGTTCATTATCTATGGACTTAACTTAGGAGGAAAAGATTGGAACATTCTAGAGTTCTTTCTGATTATATATGCTTCTATAAGGAAAGTACAAAGTGGGGAAATGAATAGAAATAAAGCCAATAAAAAGGGAAACTGAAGAACAGGTTTGACATATCCTCTAGAGTATAGAGGATGATCAGAGCCAGTTTGGATCTGTGAAACCTGTTCTCCAAGATTTCAAGGCCAGCCACCAGCCTAGTGCTGATTAAATGGTGGAAAGAGTACCAGTATTTTTGTAGGCATGCATATTTTAGGTTCTGAACTAGATTTTATTTAATAGGATCCATTTTACAGAAGTTTATATTAAAGTCTGCTAGAGGTATTGTAATATTCTTTCTAGTGATATTCTCTAAATACAGTCAAGCAAGGAGTACCAGAAAATTTAGCAACTAATTTATATGCAAAGTGTACAAGAATAAAATACAAATGTCCCATTAAAAAACTATCATAATATTATAATTTTCCTATGTTTTAACTTAGATTTATCATTATTTAAGAAACAAGGCTATTGAATACAATGGACAAAAACAAATCACAAGTAATTATCACAAGTAGTTATAAGCAAATGGCAAAGATGAAGCAAAGTTTTAAGCATAAAATTTGTTACATAAATGAGTCCCAGTCCAGAATATATGAAAGAAAAGCAAATTTTTACCTCTTCCCAATGATCTTAATGGAAGTCCTCCAAATAGTATATGGGAATGAAACTCCCAAGTTATCACATGTCCAATATTAGTTCGTGTTCTCTAAAATTGAAGAATGAATTTAGGAACAATGGAGGTTAAAAGCAGAATGTATTTATTCAGAGAAAGAAAACTTCTGTCTGAGACAGAGACAGAAGGGTTCCTAAGTGGGTTGTCAAAGATTCTATCTTTTCTAGGGACTTTTATAGAGTAAAAACATGAGGTGAGTTGGGTCCAAGATGGGGAAAATGAAGAACTCGCAAGGCAGGTGGACATGAGGTAGGACAGAACTACTGCCAACAAATAAGTTTAATTTTTCAGGTAAAATTGACCAATTCAGGGACAAATAGAGAAGCCAGTCACATCATAAGAGGGCATACTTAAAGATCAGTGACTCTTTCTATACGGGGTTGGGAAGTGACTCCTGGCTTTTGCAAAGTGATCCATACCTCTTTAGAATATCAAACTCTGATGTTTATACTTAGTGTGTGGATGCATTTGTTTCACAATCTGTCTTGGAATCTGGCCCATAGTGGGAAATTTTTGTCTCCTCCAAGGTCAAAAGATATATGGTCCCTTTTTCTGGCTTCCTTGAGGGCTTAGCCCTATCAAACTGCCTATAATATTTCTAACTAACTAAGCTGCCTGTAACAATAATCTTATTGGTTGACCTTAGTTCTGTCCTACCTCATGCCAGACTGCCTTGTGAGTTCCCAATTTTTCCAAAGTTGGATCCATCTCATATAGGGCTTTTGCTTTAAAAAATTCTGAGAAAAGAAACAGTCTTTTTCAACCCATTCAGGGCCCCTTCTAGCTCTCTTCCAGACAGTAGTTTTCTTTCTCTTAATAAATATACTCTGCTGTTAACCTCCATTGTTTCTAAAATTCATTCTCTTTGATTTTAGAGAACAGAAACTCGTGCTCTACTGGACAACTAGTAGGTTGGGAGTTTCATTCCCTATATCAATAATATAGAAATGATAGAACTTGAAAGAAAAAATGAAACTAAAAAAACTCACTAGTGGTCAATTATTATAATAATTGCATGAGCAGTGTTGCCAGAGTTGACCAACATCTAATCAACAGTCTTGTAATTAAAAACTGAAGAATAAATATTATTGTAAAATATTTATGCATCTTCTGGACAAACAGCATGAATGTCTTTTGATATTTATTCAAAACAAAGGTTTTTAAAAAGTTATTTACAATTTATATTAGGTTTAATAATCAAATAATTAAACATGATATAGTGAAATGCCCACTGGAACATCCATTATTCACCATTATGTTTAGTGTGTAGATATTTTATTGAAGTTATACCACCCACATATCAAAGGAAAGGTTAACATGACAATGAAAAGTTTGTTGTTAAAATGAAAGAATATAATGTAAAATGAATTCTTAAAGAGATTAGATACTGCCATACAGATTGTAATGCTGTGTAGTGAATTCAATATTTTAAGATATGCCATATACAGAAAAATAATGGACTAAATTTGATTAAATTGTCATTTTTATATTTCCTGTTTTCTTAAACAATGAACAAAAAATATCTTTTTGATCATTCTGTATTTAAATTGGTCTGGTACATGTTTAATTCTTCTTTCCATGTTTGATGCAATTTAAAAGTGAAGTCTGACAATTTTAGGCTTTTATTTTTGTGAGGCTTTGATTATTTCTTTATTAGTTACAAACATACTAACATTTTTGATTATTCATGACTCAATATTTATAGCTTACTTTTTGCTAGGAATTTATTCATGTAGGTGTTATTAATGTTTGGTGTATAATTGCACCTGATTCTTCTATTTTTGACAAAATTAATGCATATGTACTGTTTTTCATTTCTGATTTTATTTAAATCATTTCTTTTACATTCTTTGTCAACATCCTAAAATGTTTGTTAATTTTACTGATCTTTTAAAAAGGCCAGCATTTGATTTCATGGGCTTTCTATATTCTGATAATGTTCATCTCCATTGCTACATTTTTATATGTTTTCTTCCTTTGTTTTTGCATTTAGTTTCTTAGTTTTATAGAACCCTTTAGCTTTAAAGGTAAGTTTTTGGTTTTTCTATTTGGTTTTTTGAGAGAAGGTCTTGTTGTGTAGTCCAGATTGGCCTTGTATTCACTATGTAGCCCAGGCTGGCCTCAAGCTCATGGCAATCATCCTTCCTCAGCCTCCAGAGTGCTGGAATTACAATCGTGCAACACCACACCTGGTGAAAGGTAGGTTTTTGATTTGAGATTTTCTTTTTAATGAAAACAAATGCAACTAATTTTACCTCTTAGCATTGTTTTTGTTGCACTCCATAACTTTTGGTGTGTTGTGTCCTCTTTTTCACATTTGTCTATTTTAGTAATAATTCATTTATCTTGTGATTTTTTTCTTGACATTTTGATTAAATCATTCATTTTTATATATTTGTAGATTTTCCAGTTTTACTTCTACTCTTGATTTCTTGTTTCATACTGTTATGGTCAGAAAAATACTCTCTATATACACTTTAAATCTTTTTGAACTCATTAAGGTGTGTTTTGTGGCTTTACATGTGGTATGTTTTGAAGTCTATTTAAATGCACTTTGAAATGTTTTTTCTGTTCTTATGCTGGGTGTCCTAAGTAAGTTTACTAGTTCAGAGAGATCCCTACAGTTACTCATCTATTTCCCTATTGATTTCAGTTAGATTGTTCCACATATTATTTAAAGTAAAATAGCCAAGCCTCCTTGTAAACCTGGACATTTCCCTAACTGTCTGAATGCATGCTACATAAATTTATTGGTTCTGATGATTTGTGCATATGTGTCTACAGACTTTATATCTTCTTGGAGGACTTATTTGTATATAATACTCTTCATCATTAGTCATAAATTTTGTCTAAAAATCTATTGAATCTGATTTGAGTATAGCTAACCTTAATTTTATTTTTATAAGGAAATTACATCTTCTTTTACTTTTAACTACAGTAAAACTTTGGTTTGCAAGCATCAATTGTCCTGAAACATGTTTGTAATCCAAAGCACTTGTATATTAAAACAAATTTCACCATAAGAAATAATGGAAACTCAGATGATTCATTCCACAGTCCAAAAATATTTATATAAAATGATTACAATATTCTAATACAAAATAGTTAAGAAAATACAGAATGTAAAACAAAAAAAAAACCAAACTAACAACTTACTTTTGAAAACTGTCATGACTCTTGTGAGGGAGTTGAGAGAGGAAATATTGTGTAGGATGACTTTCACTATCATTAATGGATCATTGTTCTTTTTTTTTGGCTCAGTGGAATATTTTTGCATGAAACTTCAACAAGGAACCTAATCAATCAACTTGATTGCGCCACTCTTTGAGGATATTGCAGTAATGTGATGTTACATTGTTGTTAAACATATTAATTGTTTGAACTTGGGTGCTGCTTTTCTACAGAATTCTGCATTGTTCCCAACTTTTAACACATCTCCCTAATCTCATTTGAAGTGAGGGATACCTCTAACTTTTTCTCCTCCTACTGTGCTGAAGACATCTTTTCCATAACCTCTTGCTGAAGAGAGATGGTCACCCACCATCTGTCAGTGAAAGAGACAGAATCATTGATCCCATTATGATCATGTGATATTCAGCAACACCAATTATTCATATTGAAAGACACTATACATTTACTTAGTTAAGTTTTATTAGATGTTTGCTGATCTTACAATACACCCACAGAATAGATTACTTGCAAACCAAACTTTTACTGTATCCATATTTTTATCTAAAGTGGGTCTTTGGTAGACAACACACAGTTGGATCATGTTTTTCAGTTCTTAGTTGACATATTGGTTGGGAAGTTTATTTTATTTTCAATTAAAGTAATTAGTTATAATGAAGGACTTGTCTTATTTCATTTTTGTTTTGAATTTTTGAAACAGGGTTCTACTAGGTTGGTCTTGAGCTCATTTTATAGCCAAGGCTTGCCTTGAATTCACAGTGATCCTACTGAATCAGTCTTCTGAGAGCTTGAATTATAGCTATACACCACCACACCTGGCCTGATTTTTTCTATTTCACAGGGTTTTTTTTCCTCATTTGCTCCCTTACTGACTTCTTTAACATTTGGTTGAATTTTATAAAGACATGTTATAATACCATCTCATATCATTTTGGTATAATTTTTAGATGTCTGCTTTGTTTTAAACATGGAGATTGCATGTAATGATCTAAAATTATGATGTTCTATTTTACTTTGGTACTAAAAATGTTAAATGCTGTTATGGTTTATATCTAGATGTCCTGTAAAATCACACTTATAGATGGGGCTTTTGAAAGATGATTTATAGCTGGTTTGTTGTTAGGAGATAACTTCTAGCCAGAAGAGTCAGGTCACCTGTGATGTGATAGGGAAGGGTATATTTCCCTTCCCTACTTCTCTGTTCACTCTTTCTGCTTCTCAGTCATAAGGTTGGTAAGCAGTTTTCCTCTGCCATATCCTTCTACCATGCCTTCATTTCTTGGAGCAAGCAGACTATGGACTGTTACTGTGAGCCAAAAGAAACCTCTCCTTCTTTGTTGAGGACCACAGATTATGAAGTATAAGGGATGTCCAAGGCTATCTTCTCCTTCCATTTTAGACAAATTTGAATGGAGAAACTCCATGTTAACATGTAATCTCTCCCCACTATCCTTATCAACATAAAGGCCCTCATTAGGATAAGACTGCCACCACCCTCTGAATCATCAATAACCCCCTCACCATATTCCTTAATCAATAAATGTTGTGGTTTTGGTTGCTTCATGGTCTTTTGTTCTGTGTGAACAACTGATGATCCCAGTTCCTCCCTGTGTGGCAATTTTGCCTCTTGCTCTGTCTTTTCACCTTGTGCCTTAAACCCTTGCAGGAGACTGGGAATTCACTACAGGAGTCCTTAATATTCCTTAAATTGTAGATGTGGGGAATTGTGTTGCAGCAATGGGAAAATTGACTAAGACAACCACACACAAAACTTCTATACCTTTAAATTCCTGCATCGTACTTACTTTGTTAGGGCTGGGACAAAATGCTAGATATATACAAGTAAAAGGAGAAAAAAGTATATATTGGTTCAAAGTTTGTAGAGATTTCAACTCATAGTCAGCTGGCTCCACAGCAGGGTGGCATGACAGAGGGATATGGTAGAAGAAAAACATTCCATGTCAAGGAAAGCAGAAAATAAGCAGCAATAATCCTTGTCCCCTTTTTATTCCATTAAAGCTGTAAGCTTATTTGTTGGTGGTAACCACACCAAATTCCCATTATCTACACACAGAATCATGCTGGACAAGTCAATGGACTGATTCAGTAATAATATAGACCCTTAATCCTGTATTGCATACCCATTCACGGTCACCTCCACAAAAACTCCAGTTGTGACAGCATGAGGCTTTGGGGACACATCTTGATATAAGCCATAGCACTCGTATCCTCATTTTATTTCACTGATGTTATGTATTATATGTTTATATTTTGTGTACTCATTATCATATATTTATTATTATTATTATTATATTTCAAGTTATTTATTTCTTCATTTTTTAATTTTTCAGTATGAATGTATGCTTGGGATACATAATCATTGCATTTATCTTGGAGAATTGGAGCACACTCATATTGCATCTTGTTCATTTTTACTCCACTTCTGCCCTAACTCCCCCTCTTCATCCATCCACAGAAACCCATCTCATCTCCACAAATTCTTCCTCCTTGTGGCCTATCATCTTTTTATTTTGCTCTTTAAATTATATACATATATATGTGTATATATATTTGATTTCTCATATCAGAAAAACAAAATGATATTTAACATTCTGTGTGTAATCTATTTCACTTATTGTGATTGTCGCAAATCCGTGAATTTTCCTACAATGAGTCAGCTTTTTATTCTTCATGACTGAACTATACTTCATCTTGTATATATGACATTTTCTTTATGCATTATTTTGTTGATGGATGAGGACATAATATACTTTTATAATTTTCTATTTGAATTTTGCATGCATACATGAGCTTGCATATACCAGTTTAATGCTGAATGATGATTTTACATCTTCTAGATTGGTACCCAGAAGATATATAGCTGTGAGTGACAGAATTCATTTTTCTCATTTATTGAGTTTTAGAAAATAATATATGTTTGTGATACCATATAATTACATTCACCTTGAAGAACTGACATATAGATATTGTATCTTAGTTACTTTTACTTGTCTTTCCCCTCCTCACTCATTTTTTGAAGAAAATTCACACTGATTTCTATGTTGTATATAGTTTACTTTATTACCAACAATATAAAAGGTAATACCTTCCCCCATAATCTCACTAGCCCTTGTGGTGTGTTTGTGTGTGTGTGCATTTTTGTGTGTGTGCATTTGTATGTGTGTGTATTTTGAGTCCTTGATAATAGCATTTATTCCTGGAGTAAATGGAATTTCAGTGTTGTTTCAATTTTCATTGCTGAATATTTTTAAATGTACCTGTTGGTCATTTGTACTTTTAAAAAGTGCTATGCTACTCATTTCAATTGCCCATTTTCAATTGAATCTTTTATTGGGGATAATTTTAATTTTTATCAGTTTTTATATTTTATTAGTACATGTTTGCATTGCATAATGATTGCAATCCTTGTGGAGAGTTGATACATGCACATAATGCCTCTCAATTGATTTTACAAATCCTATAAGAATTCTAGATATTAGTTCTTTATCTGGAAATAGCTGGCAAAACTTTTCCATTCTGTACATTTTCTTTTCACTCTATTATTTTCTTTGCAATACAGAAATTTTGAAATTTGAAATAATCTTATCTGTTTGATTCTTAGTATTATTTTTATGCCATTGGTATTATTTCAAAAAGGTTTTGCCTATGCTTATGTTGTTAATAGCTTCTCCTATTTTATTTTTCAACAGATTAAGGGTTTCTTTTTTATGTCTAGATATTTGATCCATTTTGATTTGATTTGAGTACAGAGTGAGAGATACAGGGCTAGATTCACTTTTTCATGTGTGGATATCCACTTTTTCCAGCATAATTTTGGGGCAAGGTTGCATCTCATGGTTATGACTTGTATATAGATGTCCCCAGAAACCATCATATGTCCATAGGTAGCCTTTTTTGGAGTTTTCAGGATCTAGGATGTGTAATTCTGGGATTAAGAGTACTAAATTATTTCATTTATTAGAATTAGCATAGTTCTGGTTGTGGCTGAATGGATTTATTAAGACAAAAGCACTACCCTGGGTGCCAGTGACATCACCCTAAAATTATGTAGTGTGGATGAGATAAAAGAGAAAGGCAGGTTTCTTTCTGCTTCCTGCTTCCCTTTCTGTGTACTATTTCTTCTCTGTCATGTCCCTGTGCCATACCAGTCTGCCTTGGATCTAGGCTGATTATAGATTGAAACTTTTACAAATTGTGAGCTAAAATACAACATTTCTCCTTTAACTTTTGGTGTCAGATATTTTGTCCCAGCAATGAGAAAAGAAATTAAGACTCTCATGATTTTGATTTGCATTTTCTTGTTGATTAGTAATGCAGAGCATTTTTTTCACACAATTATCCATTTGTGTTTTTATTGAATGGTTGAGGCTCTTTGATGTTGAATTTTTGTGTTTCTTGTATATTTTGGATATTTACCTCTTTTTGAGCAAAATATTTGCATATTCTTTCCCATTCTGCATATTTTCTCTTCATTTTTTGTTCATTTCCTATGTAGGAGCTTCTTCATTCACAGCACATTACATATGTTAACCATTTAATTAGGGCCCACTATTATTCTTCATTTAAGAGACAAGAATTGAGGTTATGAAATTGTAACCAACTTTTCCAGAGTCCTACAGATAGTCACTACAGAACAAGTAATTAACTGTTACAAACTCACTCCAATCTATTCTCTTAATCACTATACTATACTAATAAAAATTCTCATATTTCTTACCTTGGAATAAAAATACTCTAAAAATACTGGGGTTTGATTCTGATTCTACCACTTAACTGTTGATGTAACCTTGGATATGCTTCTTAATATTCTTAAGCTTCAGTTTTTTGACTGTAGAATGGGAATAAATATTATCTACCTTATAGTGTTATTTTGTGAGCATCCAATGAGATAACATGAGTAAGATTTTTAGTTCATTACTTGATTTACAATCTATCCCATGGTACCCATGAGAGATTAATTCCAGGTAACTCTTCCATTAATACCAAAATCTGCAGATGCTTGAGTCTTTCATATAAAAAGACTTGCAATTCACAGCAGCCATATATTTAGACTGCTTATAATAGCTGATACAATGTAAATATTATGCAGTGACTACACTGCATCATTTAAAGAATAATTACAAGTAAAAAAGTCTGTACACTTTCAGTAGAGATCCATCATATGATTATCATTATAGGCTTAGTTACATAGTAAACAAAACAGATATGAGGCAAACAAGGCTTAAACAGTAAATTCTGTCGAGAGACTGAGGGTGTGGGAATAGTAGAAGGCTACTGGAAGGTATGCCTACATATTACTTTATTTGCTTGTATTGAGCACAGTGCTCAGCACATAGCAATTTAAAGATATGCTTTGGGAGAAATGTTCCAATTTCTTTAAAATATTTTGAAACACAGGTGGTTGAAACCTTAGATATGGTATAGAGGGCTGTAAGAAATAGTCAATAAATATATCTTAGTCATCTCTAGAGGCCATAACAAAATATTTTAGCCAGCTTAAACAACCTAAATTTATTTTCCCACAGATCTTGAGTTTGAGAAATCCAAGATAAATGTGCCAGAGTTCAGTTTCTGATGAGGTTTCTCATCCTTGTAAAAGACTGTTAAAAACATGTGAATGCAATCTGTCCTTCAAGTGTCCATGTGTTGGAAACTTGATCTCTACTGTGCTGGTCTTAAGAGTTAGAGGTTGTTTTGTCATTGAATATATGTACTCATAAAGGATTAACATCATTTGCACAGGGACCCAGTTGAACTGTATCTTTCTGTCTTAACATATGATTTTATCCTCACAGAGTTCCTCTCAAAACTCGCATCAGGCTTATGCCATCTGTTGAGACCTTCACCAGAAGTATGCTAACATGAATGCCACATTTGCCTTTAGAATTGTGAGATAAATAAGTTGGTTTTCTTTATAAAGTACTGAGACTTATGAATTTTGTTAGGGTAGCAAACAGGAATGATTTAGTTGCCAACTCATTGTGTACTTATGTGACAGGGAAGAGAGAGAGAGAGAGAGAGAGAGAGAGAGAGAAGCATAGGATCTATTCTCATAAAGGCACTAAACCCATTTTTGATCATCCACCCTTATGACCACATGCAAGCGTAATTATTTCCCAGAAACCTTATTCCAAATAATGACACATTGGAGATTAGGACCTGAACATAAGGATTCTGGTGGAATACAATTCAGTGCACAGCAAAATGTCATTTACTTTTACTAATGTTTTTGTTTCTTTGTGTAATGCAGAGATGAGCATTGGAATCCAACAAATATCTACTTAAATCCTGTTACCATAATTTAACAACTATGTGGCATCAGTTTACTTATTTACAAATAATGGATATTCAAAAATATAGAGTGGAAGCAACATGGCTGGATAGCAGAGAAGTCACATCAGAAGAACTGAAAGAAGATAAACTAAAAACACAGGTAATTGGAAGAAGGGGAGACACTTATACCCTGAGGCAAAAAATCAACTTGAAAAAAGAAACTTGTAGGTCAAGTAAAACATACACATAAGAGTTTAAAGAGGCAAAACAATCTGACAGTAATGCATGTCAGGGGGGAACCTCAGCCCACAACCAATATGGGAACTGCCATTTTTAGATGTTCTCAAATAGCTGACATGATTGAAAAAGTACAGCAGATAGAAGCTGCAAAATATAGACACGGAGTGCATATATGCTTTGCTTCATTATCCCTTATGCAAACAGAGCATGATGCAGCCTGCTAGCATTTTTAACCAGCATACATCAAAGATGACTGACAAGGGAGTTGCTCTCTATCCTCACCCTCTCACTTACTTTCAGCCTCTGAGCAGACAAACAATTGCTGCTCACATTAAGAGTCTTCAATATTAGAACCCAATCACACTTAAGTCACTGCTTGGAGCCTGCAATGTTTTATCCAAAAACATTGGGGCATTCATTCAGCATACAGAGCTAACACTGGTCTAATTTGAGTTTATGGTCAATGTCACAGGATTGCTTCAGACTGCATTGAGCTTTCCTCACCCTGTTCCAAACATAGACCTACTAGAATGTCTGTCTGACAGCTAACATCAGTCTGCCAGCAAACTGACGAGGGTGTATATGGGGATAAAGCAAGCAGCCTGGGTGCAGCAGAATATCCACCCTGCATTCAGTCAGAGAACCATACATAGTCCCCACCTAACACAATAGGCTAGTCCTCTGCCTGGTTAAGCAAGTTAATGTCTGCTTATTCTGCCTGATATTCCAGGCAGCCATGGGACACTATCCAGTATTGTGTACCTTCTCTGGGCCTACAGAATCCTCTGCCCATGTTAGTTCTGGATAGATTTGTTTCTCCTCTGAGCAACTATAGGACTGAAAGTTGGATCAGAAAGCTACCATGTATTGGAAGCCTGCCCCACAGACACTGGAAAATACATCAGGTAACCAGTATTGATCCCCAAACAAAAGGAATCCACCATAAGAGTCTCAGAAACAAGGCCTTGTACCTTCCCATGTCTAGTTACCCTGGTTGGGCAGCTGCCACAAATATGAGACTATGGGAAGAGACCCACTTGAACTGAATAACCTCTACACAACCTCACAGATTATAAAGAGGGGCAAAAAAGAATACTAGTTATAGGATTAAAGACCACTGACTTGAAAAGGAAACATTGCTCTGGAAATAGATAGGAAGCCTTTCTCTCTTTCTCCACTTTTGTTTTCTTTTTCATCTTTTTCCTTATCTATTATTAGGTTTTGATTTTTCACAATTCTGCTTTCCTCTTTTGGTGAATCTTTGAGTTTTATGACATAATTTTTAACCCTCTTTTAAAATAGTATTTTATTTGTTTAAAAATAATTTCTTTCATTCTCTCTCCACTTTCTTTTTGTATTTTCTCTGAAATTGTTTTCTGCTTACTTTTTCTTGTTTTCTTTTCCTCTACTTCAATCTCCACTCCTTATTTATCCTTCTTCTATGTGGTTTCTTATTTTATTTTTACCTAATAACACTAATTTAACTTTATAAGTTGTACTAAGTTAACCAAGATGACATTGCTGTTTTGATCAGTTTATCCACATATATGTCAATACCTACATTAGATGGGGGAAGATATAAATAGTACATCCCAGTATCAAAGAACTGGGTACTGGACCAAATAGGCTGTAATTTTTCATCTGTCATAAACAGAAGTGTTAGGATCTTGGAACAGACTCAAAAGTCAAAGTCCAGTTATGCCTAGAAGAGAGCTCTGAAAAGTAATCACTACCCAAAGACATCTTGATACTAGTAATAAAATTACCTATCATAACCAATTTAAAAGCTTCAGTGTGGAAAACAAATAAACAAAAAAATATAAAATGAGAAAACTTAGGCTCAAGAAGCAATGCAACACACAACTTTCCTAAAGCAAGCCCAGAAGACATCAAGGTGGAAGAAATCAAAAGTCTCTCAGCTGAATTTTATGAGATGGCAGTAACACAGTAGATGAATAAATCTCTAGATGAAAACAAAACAGAAATAATCACACAGGCAATTAAAGATGTGATTACTGAGGGGAAGTCCAAAGATGGCGGATAGGTAGGTAGCAGGAGAGGGACCCTCTCTGAGAGAGATGGCTCAAATGCCAGAATAGAACACCCTGGAGAGACCCAAAAAGAGAGAGATGGACTCTCACAACCCAGGAAGAAACTAAAGTGCAAAAAATCACTCGAATATGAGCTCCTGGGACTACCATTAAGGAAGCTAAGATCAGTGAGCGTGGCGCCCTCCTCATGCCACCTGAATTCCTGCCGGAGACCTGACCAACTGATCTACACCAAAGCAACTGGCTTGAGTGGCTGGAGCATGGAGCTGAACATCCCTGCAGGCAGCTCACCTGGACCTGGCCCTGCATGTGACCCACCCAGAGGCACCATGAATTCACACCGCAGCCACGTTGAAGTTGGAGGTCGGGGAGCAGCAGTTCTTGGGGACCAGCATGAACACGTGGTGAGTGATGGGAATAAAATGCTCCCATGGGAAAGGGGCAACTGACTGGATGACATGTTGGATTTGCACAGGAAAGCCCTAACTCCATATGGAAGTGGCTTCAGTTGGTTGCTCCCCTCACTGAGCGGATTGGTGGAATCTGCTTGGACTGGGCCGTGCCCCTGGCCAGGGCCCAGTGAGTCGCTACAAATTAATTCCCTGAGCTTGGAGCACACTGACACAGTGAAGGCCTGCAAAGGTTGACTGCCCTGGAGGGGAGGAGCCAGTGCAGACTGCCTGTGCTTGAACTTTAATCTCTGATAGCCAACTGAAGAGGGCAAAAGGTCCTAGCCTGCATGCTCTAGAGGTGCCTTAACCAACAAGAAAAGGGTCTGGGAATTACACTGTACACTTTTATGGAAGGAATCAAAAACATGACAAAATGGAGAAATAAGAAAAAAACCCCAGCCCCCAACCCTGAAAACATTGATCCAGGAGAGGTAAATACAAAAGAGATTGAGGGCAGCAAAAATGCAACATCAAACACAGCGTTAGTGGACATAAAGAGATATCTTCAGGACCTCATATATTAGATCAAAACTGAAATATTAATTCAAATTAAACAAGAGATAAGTTGATTAACAAAAGAAAGGCTGGGCACCTCTCAAGAAGACACAGACAGAAGAATGGAGGAACACAAAAGGAGAGACAAATTTAATGAAGAATACAAAAAAAACCCCTAGAATTCATGAAGCAGATTCAAAGAGATTATCAGGAAACTAAAGACTCCATAGAAAGCTGGAAAAACTGCTTGAAAGAAACCAAAGATAGACTATCAAAAATTGAACACAGGCTTGCAATGTGTGATCATGAAAGGGAAGATCTCTTAAAAATAACAAGGGAGAAGGCAGTAAAGATACAAAGACTGGAAGATGACAAAAGGATCTATAACTTAAGAATAAAGCATGTTAATGAAGAAGCAAAAGTCAAAACAGAGGAATTACAAAGGCTATTCACAGAAATTATTAAGGAAAATTTTCCAAGCATAGAAAAAAGAAATGATATGCAGAGGTATGAAGTATACAGAACTCCAGCCACCTACAAGCAAGACAGAGCTACACCCAGACACATAATAATCAAGATCCCAGAAATTCAATATAAAAACAGAATATTAAGAGCCATCAAAGAAAAGAAACAGATCACCTATAAAGGAAAACACATCAAAATCACTGCAGACTTCTTAACACAGACCATCAGGTCAAGAAGAGCTTGGAGTGAAGTAATTCATGCCCTGAAGGAGAACAATCTCCAGCCCAGATTGATGTATCCTGCAAAACTCTCTCTAAAAATTAATGGAGAAACAAGATGTTTCCATGACAAAGAGGAACTTGGAGAATTTGTGACCACCAATCCAACCCTACAAAAAATACTGAAGGACATTAGAGAGAGAGAGAGAACAAGAATATGAGCATTTCAGGAACAGTGGCAGAGAGGCCTCAGTGAATGGGGCAGATAGTGGAGTGGAACAGAAAAATAGAAAACCAATGGCAGAAAAACAGAATGGCAGAAATAAGGCAGAGAAGATTGGCTGTAATCTCTAGTATAGATGGCCTTGAAATAGTAATAGAGAGAAACACAAGCAGAGTAGATCAGGAGATAGGGTCCATTGAGATGCTCTATATAGGGAGGAGGTGGGACCCAAAACAAGCAATGCACCCTATGGGTTGAAAGGGGAGGAACTGTCTAAAAAAGGGAGGCAGAGGATATTGTTAATTGAGTAACAAGATTTAAAATTTACATTATTCTCACCACTCTGCTTGGATGGATTATGTGCTGTTCCAGTTTGTCTACTTACACTAGACTTGAGGACATGGTCAGCTATCCCAAAAATAAGAGGACATATTATGGTAATCATCTCT
>PVJX010036156.1:0-17776 GCA_004027295.1 Dolichotis patagonum
CTATAGTTGAGCATAGTTTCAATTACAATAATATCAAACATAACACAATAGTATAAAGCCATGCATATAGTGAAAGAATTACAGGGCTTTCTGAACTGAATAACAGAAAATGATCAATGGGTACTATAATATCTCATTTTTGATAAAAAAGAAAAAAATTTGTTTGAACTATCACACATATTCAAATTCCAATAAGACATAATGTGGTAGATAGAACCAATGAAGTAGAACAAAAAAAGCATGGTAGGACTTCTAAGAAGGATAATATTAAATCAGCAATAGCTGTCATAATGTTTTCTTCAAAACAGCTGTTCATATCATCACATATGATATAGTCAAACAAAACAGGATAACGCCATTCCAACTGATGATTTAAAACTTTGAAAGACTTCGAAGCTATGAGATGGGGCCTCTTGCTTACCATAAAGTCTTATATACTCTTACCAAATCTCATATTAGGGAGACTATATGGTATTTACCCTTGTGAGTTTGGTTTATTTCACTTAAGAGAATGGTCTCCAGTCGTGTCCATTTATTTATAAATATCTCGATGTGATCATTCTTTATAGCTGAGTAGTAGCCACTGTGGAGGTCAGTCTGGAGATTCCTCAAAAAGCTGGGTATGGAAGTCCCATTTGACCCAGATATTCCGCTTCTAGGCATATTCCCAGAAGAACTGAAAACATCATACCACAGTGATTTATGTGCACCCATGTTTATAGCAGCACAATTCGTAATAGCCAGATCTTGGAAACAACCTAAGTGCCCATCAACTGAGGAATGGATAAAAAAGTTGTGGCATTTTTATACAATGGAGTACTACTCAGAAATAATCTTCTCTTGATTAAAGATCTAGTTTGACGCAATGTCCTCCACCAGACCCTACCCTCCCTGGTGATAAAGGTGACTATGGAGGAAAATCTGGGAAAATACACAGAACCACAAGAAGTCTCTTTGCAAGACCTAGAACAATTAACTTTGGATTATTCTCACCCTTTGTCTTTCATATATTTACATAATTGAGTTGATTGTATGAAATTTTGCATAGACAGTGGTACCTCGATTTATGAGCTTAATTTTCTTTATGATTTGGGAGAAGATGGCTGCATTTGTGTTTGGGTGGGGAAGATGGCCATGGTCATGTTTGTCACTCAATGAGCAGCTTGAAAACAGTAGCAAAATTTTGCCAGACACTTTTGTTTGCGAACCAAATTATTTGCAAAGAGAGGCATTTGTGAATCAAGATATTACTGTACTTTTAAAAATAACATGATAACATAGGATTTCTCCATTAAAGATTGTGGGCATTATTTTAATAATTGCAGATGATTCCACTACATGAAATAGCACACTTTCCCAAATGTTTTCCTATTGGTATACAGTATGTTTGCAATCATATAGTAGCATCCTTGGGTATATATCGTTGCTCCCATATTGACTCACACTCCTAAAATGAATCCCTAAAGTCTACTTTCTGGGTCACAGCAAGTGAGTATTTGTAAGGCTTCTAATATATATATTGTTAAGTGGCTTTCTAGAAAAATATTTTACCTGTTTATGTTCTTGACAGTAGTATGGACAGTGTCAGATATCAGAATCACAGATGCAGTTATCAGCAGGGATCCAACTAGTTCCATTATTGCTAGCAGTATTTTAAGACCATCAATTCTTTCACCAATAATAATAATAATAATAATAATAAACGTATTTATTGGGAACTTGTAATATTCCAGCTCTCTTACTGTGAACTTTACATGTGTTAGCACACGTAATCCTTCCAGTCACCTAGAGTTTAGGCACCATTATAATTCTCTATTTATGGATGAGGGTAACAAAGCCCCAGAGGTTAAGCAACTGATCTAATTACCATAGCCAGAAAGTCATGGGTCCCAGATTTGGCAGTCTGAAGTCTATAAGCATTAATTTTGAGCAAGAAAGAGTTGACTAATTGAGAATAACTAGTTATCTCTAGATATTTTCTGAACTGTGCTCAGTTCATGAAAGATTTAAAGGAGAAAAAGCACTTTTTACTCACTGCAAGTAAAACTCAGGGCTGTGTTATTTATTTTTTCCCCCCAGTATTTTTATCCTAAGGATGTTATCCTTCTCCCAGTCAGATGTGTGGTTGGGGGAAATGACTCTGCTGATTCTATGAATTCCAAAGAATTTCCACTAACTATATTTTGAGGCAGGTTTTTGGCTTCCAATGTGCACTTTCTGTAAGATGTCAGCCACCCCTGCTTCCTTGGCAAAGCATTGCTCCAGGCTGAGGGGGGATGTCTCTTGCTATGAAGCTAGAGATTTGTCTAATATTCAGCATTACTCCAGTAAGGAGATGTATTGCAATTTCTAGACAAACTGCTCAAAAAGTTATCAACTTGATGATTACTGCCTTTTCTTGGCTCAGGACTAATGTGTGGCTCCCAACATATGTGACTGGGCAGACAACATCAGCATCATTCAAGAACTTGGCACAAGTACAGATTCTCAGGCTTTGCCCCAGACTGGTTGAATCAGAAACTCTGAGGGTGGAGCCCCAAAATCAGCAATCCTGTGTACCTTTCTGCTGATTTTAATTCATTCTAGCTTGAGATCTAATGCTCTGAACCTGGTTTCTTCTTTATAAAATAGTAGTAGCTGACATAGCAGTAGTGGCAATAGTAGTAACAGTAGTATCTGCCTCATGGATTATTGGGAAGATTACATGAGCTAATTAAAATCATTGACCCACTGCCTGGCATACAGTAGGCATTTAATAAGTGGTAGCTTGTGTTATTTCTCTGAACAAGCCCCAGGTTTCCATGCTGAACTCATGTAGTTTTATCTGCTCTGTGACCCACTCCTTTAACAGTCCATCTTTGCACTGTGGATCTGGTGATTGCCAAACATAGTTTGCCATTCCTGTGTCCTCTGTTAGGGTGTGACCAGGGCATGGCCCATCACAGTTTGGCAAAGATGTTATTTCCTGGGGATCTGCACCTTTAGGGGAGGCCTTGAGGAGCGTGGAGTGGTTAGACCCACTCAATGCTTCTCAAACTGGAATCCAACTGTCTCACCTGGGGGAATTTTGTTCCAATGCAGGTTCTGATTTTGAAGGTTTGGGATGTTTCTGAGATTCTGCACTGCTGATTAGCCCCTCTGAGAAGCAAATGGGGCACTGCTGCTCTTTGGCCCCCATGTGAGTGTCGTCCTTGGAAGAGTACATCTCACTTTCAAGTTCACTTTAGAATTATCTGGGCTAGATTTTCAATGAGGTAAGTAGCCTCCCCATTTTCCTTGTACCCCAGGTTAATAAAATTCCGATTTCTAAAGGAGAGGTCCCAGGCTTTCCAAAGGTTCTCTGCTTAACACTTACATTAGCTGGGATTAAGAAATACTGCTCTAGAGAGGTGGACAATCAGGGCCTTTTTTATGTGTGAGATCACTATTTTTTTTGATGATGTGAGTTCTTTCTTTGTGATTGTTTTTGATTTCTGTTACTTCCAACTAAGGAAGAAGCAGAATCCAGGCTCTTGTTCAGTGTTTCTGCCCTCTTGTGCACCTGTCTGGGGTGGGGTATTGATGTGGTTGGGGCAGGGCCATAGGGAGATGGAGTATTCTCTCTTCTCTTGGTTCCTTCAGATGACTGAGGGGCTGATTCTTTCTGGACTGCTTTGTTCACTTCTCAGCCCTAGGTCTAGATTTTTGTGGCTGACAGCTTCACCAGTGTTTGACAAGCCATACCAGCTGGCAGGAGTGTGACCCAGCTTCTCACCTGTCATGTGGCAATAACGAAAACTGGTGGTTGGCACCAAGCAGGGCAGTTGACAGCTGGTAGAGGACTTTCTTCTTGTCTTGGGCATGACCTACTAGAACATCTCTGTACCTGGTTTTAACCAGGAGGGGTGGCTCTCTGAAGCTGATTTCATCTTCCTGATGAAGCTGATTTCTTCAGCTTCAAATGGACTTTTCTTGACCTGGACCAGTTGATCATGACCTAGAGACAGTGTTGCTAGGAGACCAAGATGCAAAACAAGTCTCTAGGATGCTATGGCTGTACCCCTGCCTAGAGGCCCAGATGTCTGCTTCTTCTTCCAGTCTCTTCTTGGAAGGCTTCCTCACCTATGGAGTTGGTGATGCAGGGCCTGTAGTCAGTGATATTCACCAGTGTCTAAATATTGTACAGTATGGCAAGAAGCTGCTCTTCTTTCTGCCACTATAGCCCTACCTCCCAACTATCCAGCACTGACGAGTTAATGGCTGGCCTACGAGAGGGGCTTTAGAGTTGAGTTCCCTCCTTAATCCATCCTCAGTGTCCAGGACATAGAATTGTTAAATGTGGGATGCCACCCTGCAGCTGGGGGAGTCTGGGAACAAAGGCGGTTATATCAGAGGGAGATTTAAGCATCAGGAGCTAAAAAGACTGAAAGCATATGCTTTTGAGGAGAGGGATTCAAAGTGGAGAGAGGCTACAGCAGGAGAGGTTTTGTTTTTTCCTTTTAAGCCATTTTTATCATGAGATTGTGTTGCTCTGATAAAAAGAAATTAAAAAGTTCTTAAAAAATCAGAAGTGAAAAAATTCCTTTATAACCATGGACAGAATAGTTAATAAAAGCAGTGCTAATTAATGCTATATATGCACTTATGTCAGTGTAGTAGGCTTTTCACAAATCATTCAATTCACCTAGGACCGTGGTGACCAACTTGCCTTGTTTTAAGAATTTTTCTGGTTTGGGTTGGTGGTAGGCATCATTAATTAAGGGCTGCATGGCTGGTTGGTGGCAGACATTGGGTCTGAGCACCTATTGCCTGCTTCAGAATCCAGTACTGTTTGCCAGTTTACATCACATGGAGACTTAGAGCTGCAAAGGTTTTAGGGTCATGATTCTCCCTTGTCTGTAGACAGGAAGATTTGGGCCAGAATGGTAAAATACCTTTCCCAAGGTCACAAGGGCAGTTAGTTTTGTGCTTCCGAGGGACTGTTGGACTGGAAATCCGGGGAGATTTATGCCACAGCAAGGACCCATTAGGAGGCCTGCCAGCTGGTTTTGGAAAGCAGCATGGGGTGCATCTCCCTGGAGGAGGAAAGCTGGCATGTTGAAGGAGGCATGGGAGCCAGGGTCTGTGCCCAGGGCTGGTGGGGGAGGAGAGAGGCTGCTTATAATTTACATACACAGCAGGGGCAGCCTGGGCGAAAACAACCCAAACAAACTCTCAAAGGATGTTTTGGACTTAATCCCAAAATCGGAAGCAGCTCAGTAAGATAAATAAGATAAAGTTGGTGTACCTCTAAGGTTGAGCGATCATATCACTATTGCATTTGAAATATTCATGAAGGGGAGGGAGGTAAGAGAAACAGCTCCAGAAACATATTCTGCTTTGAAAAGGCAGAATTCAAAGGCATGAAAAATGAATCAGGGAAATTAATGTTGGTGCAGGAGTCAGGGGTGGTGAGCTGGTGTGTGTGGTGGGGTATAATTGCTGCTCAGAAGAAATAGGGAAAGAGATGTGGTGATGTATCAGACTGGGCTGTGATCAGAATTCTGTATCTCGTCTGGAAAATTTGAAATGTCAGTTGTCTCATATATCATTTGAAGCCAACCCTTGGTCGCATAATGGATGATTCCAGCCAGCATTAAGAAGCAAGATGGGCTGGGGAGTAAGGGATGGGAGAGTGGAGTGGGGTGGGGCAGCAGAAATGGAGAAAGATCAGGAAAGTGAACTAACTCTTGTAAATTATAGATGAATTTCTGCTCTCCCAGAGAGGGCTGTGTAGAGGAACAAGATGCCAAGACTCACGAATTTCTAAACTTGGCTCTGCTCAAACTTTTGTGTTTCCTTGCGTGTCTCTTAGCCTCAGTTTCCCCTAGCCTGAAACCAGGCTGTTGGGCTGGATGTCTCCTAGATCATGCCTCTCCAGCACTTTGTGATGTCCTTGGAAACCGAGCATAGCTTAAGGCAAAATAGTCAAGGATATTTTGCTTTTGACTAATGGCAGCTGGTTGCAGAGCCCCTCAAGGCCACACCATGTCACTGAGGCCAGGAGGGTTGTCTCGTTTCCTAGCTAAGTCCATGGAGTGTCCACTGATGTGGCCGTTCTAGGGAAATCTGGTGTGCAAGCACCTGAAATCTGAACGTAGGCCCTGGATAGCAGCAGCACCTCCGGGCGTGTGCTGGAAATGTGAATTATCAGGCTCCCTTTCAGACCTCTTGAGTCAGAATCCTCCCTTTCACAAGATCCCTAGGTGAGCTGGGTGCACATTAAAGTCTGAGTGGCAGCAATTCTGCTCCTGGTTTTATATCCCACAGAAAGTTTCACTGGGGGAATGTACAAGGGGGTGGTAGTGGGGAATGGAAGGGACTCCAGCTGTCATCAGCAGGGAAAAGACGGGCAAAAGATGATGGTTGCACACTGTGGAGGACTTCTGTGCAGCAGTTAGGAGACAAACTGCAAATGGAGCCCAGCCTGGCCCAGGCGGGCAGATGTGGTATGTGTCCAACGTGTACAGATCCCCAAAACAAAGCACTGGGCCAATAACATACGCACTGGAATATATTCCATAGCAGGTCAGTTTTTGTTGGTTAAAAATGTATTATACACACACACACACACACATACACACACACACACACACACACACACACACACACACACTGCAACACAAACTGTTTTAAAGCTCTGCCAGGGTAGGGGTTTTTCTTTATTTTCTTCATCATATCTTTGGTTTTCAGTAAGCACTCAATACTTGGTGGACAGATACATCTTGTAGGCATATGCACACATGCAAGAGAAGAGGAACAAGTCAAATGAGGAATCTGCACTGTGTGACGGTGCTTTGCTAGCAGGAGCAGAAAGTAATTCACTACTTTCTGAACCTGGGTTGGGAGAAAAGCTCTAGCTCCTGTGAGACAGACACCAGCCAGGCTGTGCTCCCCTTGCAGAGTTTGTCCCACCCAATGGTTGCTTGGCTGCCACCCTGTGGTCTATTCAAGGTCCAGTTTTGTCATCTTGTGGCTTGCCACCTCCTGCTCTTGTCTCTTAGGCTTTAGTGACTGTTTTGCAAAATAGATCCATGTCATGGCTCACTGCAAAGTGCTTCCCATCTATCACCTCCTTTGTCCTCACAATGCTGCCTAGACATGTGGTTCCCAAATGGGGAACCCATAAGGTGCATTTGGCAAGGTCTGGAGATATTATTGTTTATGATCAGGGCTGGGGGAGATATTATACTGCTATCATCTATCGTGTAGATGTCAAGAATGCTCTAAATATCCTATAGTGCACAGGACTGCCCTTCACCTCCTAGTAAAGAGTGATCGAGGGTGTGCGGTTGGGAAAGCATACCCTAAGATAGGGTGCTCTACTGTCTCTCTCATGATGGGTGAGGAAACTAAGTTGTGTCAGGTCCCTTAGGTCCAAGGTCCCATGTCTTGTTAGCAGTAGCAGAGGGAATTAGAGCAAGTGACACTGGTTCATTGCCTCTCTAAAATCAAAGTCAGATACAGCTTTCTGGAAAAAATACATGTGGCTTTTGACTGCTTCACTCAGGTATGTTACAGCAACCCAGGTTTGCTCAGGACTGAGCAATTCCAGAATGAGGGGCTTTCAGCACTCACTCTGTGGTGGATGGTCAGCCTAATGGATTCCACATTCTGGGCATCTGAGTTTATGTCTTGATTACCATATTCAATGTGCTGAGTTTCTACTATGTGCTAATCACTACTGGTATAGGAGCCAAACACCAGTCTATGGTTCATTGACAATGACTATTATTCACAGTGATCAAGGGCACTGACAGGTTTTGCATTTTCTGAAAATATTTATGGGTTAGGTCCATGAGTTAAGTCTTAAGTGTCCAGATGGGTCAGCATTTGTCCTTAGAGGATTTTTGAAGTTGGAGGAATATATCCATTGAACATTGTGTGATGGAGAGAAAAAACAGTCCTAAGATTTTGTGCCAAGGTCAGGGTGCCCATTTGGCCTTGAATGAGTCATTTAAGCTGTCTGGGTGTCCTTGTTTGAAAGGCGAGTTGTATTTATGAGTGTCTCATGCCAGGCACTGAGCTAAACCTTCACCTGAGACATCCCAGGATTATCTGACTCAGGCTTCCTACAAGGTGGGGCTGGGGGGAGCTCTGGGTTCCGTACCCAGCGGAAGGACAGAGTCAGGATGGAAACCTGGATCATCCTGCTGTAAAGACCACACTTTTTACTGCAAGGCAGTGTCTTGCGGCTGTTTCCCAGGGGATGGGAAAACAAGCCAATTAGGACCCAAAGCCAGGAGGTGGTCCAGAACAGCACATTCGGCGTGTTTGCAAAGTGCTGTGTGTTTCTCAGCCCAGCGCCCTGGAAGGCTTCACCGACTCCCTGACACCTGTGCAGAGCTGCCCTCAGCTGACCTTGCCTCCGGCTTCTGAGCTCTGGCTGGCTCCCTTGGCAGGCATGTTTGATGTGATCAGTGGGTTTGAAGCATGGCTCAGCCCCAGGAGCTGCCTTCTTTCATAGGGAAGCAGAGCTGGCGTGTCTGGATGGCCGCTGGCCTGTCTGTCTTCAGCCCTACAGTGGAGCGGCAGGGCTGGTGTCAGCTCTGCACTCCGGCGGCAGATTCATCTAGGGAACATCTTTGATCTTGGTTCACCTAGGGCTCCTAGGACAGAGGTCTGCTACAGAGACTGATTTCTTCTCATTTTCAGCTGATTCTCTCGTTCTTGTATATTAAACCTTCTGAGAATAATGTAGTCAGCATTTACTGAGCACTGGCAATGTGTGAGTGACCGTGCCCAGAACTTCACATCCAGGCCAGCAGCTCTCCTGTGCCGCATTCTTTCCTCCATTTCCGAAGCTAGTAAACATACTCTGGATACCAGGAAGGAGCCCTGGCAAATGTAGCTATCCAGAAATTATCTGTTGAAGGAATACACTAGTGAGTGTGTGTTAGTTTCTGTGCTATGTGTATTTCTCTTAAATCTCACAACAACTCCATGAGATAGGTGGTTTTTATTTTCTTGTTACAAATGATGAAGTAGGCTCAGAGAGGCCAAACAGCTTCTACCCAGACACACAGCCAATGTGTGTCAAGGATGCAAACTTAGTTCTTTCTCCAAATCCCACACTGCTCTTCTATGCTAGCTCCCCCATATGGAAATACAGTTTTCGGATGTGCACATATATCTCTCAGGTATGTATCCTGTATCATTAGCACATATCACCATGCATAAATATATCAGTCATCTATAGTTGTGTAACTAGCAACACATAAGTGGATTATAAAAAATAGGTATTTATGTCTTGCTTATAGGTATATGCTTTGGCTGGGAGACTGTGTTGGACTGGAAGTCAAGGTTAGGTCTGATCTTTGTGTTTACTTCTGAGACCAAGACTGAGGAAATAATGATTTTCTGGTGAAAATTGGCCCCTCTCAGAGGTGAAATATCTGATGCTTACAAGCTGGGAATTGGTACACTGCCATGTCTACCCTGTTCTATTGACCAGAACCAGCCCTAAACCTACTGGGTAGGGAGGTATGTGGTAGAGGGGAGGGGTGGATATTTCCTGAATATGTACATATGCCAGTATCTTACATTTCATCATCTGCAGATATATTTGTACTCTTTGCTCTCATGAACTCAGCTTCAGTGAAGAGTTCCTTCATGCTCCTTAATTTACTACATGTTAAATTCCTTGTTTAAAAACTGGGGCAAAA
The DNA here is from genome assembly GCA_004027295.1 of Dolichotis patagonum. Lineage (NCBI taxonomy): Eukaryota > Metazoa > Chordata > Mammalia > Rodentia > Caviidae > Dolichotis > Dolichotis patagonum. The sequence goes on from PVJX010036156.1 coordinate 9,684, forward strand.
ATGTCTAGCTTATGGGAAGTATTAACTCTTACTGTTTACTTGAGTTAAGCAAACATGCACAGAGCTCTTTACGTATAATAAAATGACACGGACAAGGGACAAAGTCTTGAACTTTAGAGCCACCAGTTTCCTTGGGTTTTCTTGATTATCTGGATGACCCTGAAGATCCTTCAGGACTGTGCCTCAGGCTCCTCCTCTGTGAAATGGGCATGAAACAAATAAGTACCCACTTCAAGGTGCACCATGAGGCCTAAGTCAGAGAATACATGTCAGTGTGCAGCACAGTTTCTGGCTTTGAAGACTCTCAAAAATGTCAGTTGTTTTTATGAATATTAATATGATTCTTACAATGGAAACAGACAATCCATATATTTAGATGTCTCACTAGGTTGTTCTCTGCTGCCCCTTACCCTATGGTCCTTAAGCCATTCTCCTTGCCAGTCATGACCCTACTCCTTCCTTCTAGACTGGTCTTCCTGCTTTGGTTCATATCTCCCTCCCCACTGAAATGTTTGAACTCATCTTACTGCCTTGTGCCTTTTGGTCTTCCCTGTTCCATCAACCCCTGGGTCTCCTGCCTGGCCCCAGCCTGGCTCTCCAGCTGGTTGGTGCACAGTCACAGACTGGGTTTCCAAGAGAATGGGCTATGGGAGAAACTCGAAGTACATGAGTTAAGGGTGGTGTTTTACTCCCCTCCCCCCGCCCCTGCCAGGAGCTATCAAGCCTGGAATCTTTGCAATTCAGGCAGTCTGTTATGGTCTCAGGAAAATCCATTCTGCCTACAAATGCAGTGACCTTTAATTTTTTTTTTCAGAAATTTCCAAGATGCACATTGACTCTTCCTGTCAACGTGGATGGCTCTAATGCTGCCTAGGGCATTTAGGCTGCAGTTGCCAATCGCTGACGGCTGTAACCAATTTGTTCCTGATCTCAAGGTCGATTTTGAATAATTTTAGCTGGGTTAAGTCTCTTGCACTGAATAACTGGGAGGTACACTGTAAGAGGGGGGAGTAGGTAGGGCAGGGGGCAGTTTTCCTTTTGTATAAATTCTTAGATTTCGGGAAGTGACAAGGCTCTAAGCTTTGTCATGAAAGGACTGGGTGGCCTTGAACCCGGAGAAGGGAATAGCAGGATATGGTGGATACAGTGTCAGGCATTTGACTCCTACAGCTGGCAGATCTAAAGCCCATGTTCTTTTCACTCTCCCTTTCTTACTTCAACTTCCAGGACAGGGGTAGAAAGACTAACCCTTCCACGCTGCCCTTCTTAATCCACCTGAGTGTGTGTATCTTGCAACACTTCTGTTAGAGTAGAGCAGGTTGTGTTAGGATTTGCAAGACACCCTCCTGTCCTTTCCTTTGGATTCCTTCCTCTGGTCTGACACGGTGTCTGGTTCCCCAACACTGGGCCAGGACTTGGCATGGGTCAGATTGAGAAACTGTTGTTTGGTACCATGATGCACTAAGAAGTGGGTGTGGTACAGCCTGATGTCTCAACATGTGGTCTTCGGGACAAAAATGCCTAATTTGAATCCCTGGGAGTCATGTGACTTAGACTGGGCTCCTTGGAAGACTGAGACAAGATATAGGACCAGTGTGTTCTATTTAGGGGGATTTTAGAAGCAGGGAAGTGAGGGCTGGAGGATGGGAAGGGCAAAGAGCCAAGCAGGAAAGGGTCTAGGCCAGGGGTAGGCCAAGTGTAGCCTTTGTCAGATCCCACATGGAGCTCTGGAGTGTCCCATGTAATAAAGGTATCTTGGCCTTGAAACAAGAGACCTGGACTCCTATACCATCCCTCCCCAGCCTTCACCATCCTTTGGATGGGATGGGATGGGATGGGATGGGATGACTCACCTGGTGAGATAGCTCATGCTACCCGAGGGGAATCCTCTAGAGAAAAGGTTACCATGAACCATATGGCACAGACTGGCAAAGGATGATGTTATGGTTTGTGTTTGGTTGACCGCCCCCAAGTCTCATGTGGTCAATGGGGGGATGGACCTTTTGGAGGCGGCTGAGTCTAGTGTTTGTGATTGGTTTGTTGACTAGTGTTGTGATTGGTGGTGTGAGTGCTGCACCCGCCCAGGGGTGCGTAGCTGACATACGATATAGGGGAGGGAAGGAGGTGTGCTTTGTCCTTTTTACTCTTGTCTCTTGTGGCCTCCATGAATGGCTGCCATTCAGCCATACCACCCTGCCTTAGAGCCAGCTGAGTATGCACTGAAACCTCCACAAACTAAGCTAAATAAACCTTTCCTTCCCTAATTTTGAGGGTCAGTTATTTTGTCCCAGTAATAAAAGAAAAGTAACCAAGATAGATGGGTCACCTGGTAAAAGGAATTTAGTGAGGTACCAGGAGCCACTGTAAGGTCATAAAGCCCCCCTTGCCTCAGTTTTCCTTGTCTGTAAAATGGGATGTTGATAAAAGTGGTCTTTGGGCATTGATTCAAGAATAAAATGAGATAACTGTGTTTATATTACTGACACAAGTTCCCTGTCACTAGCTTTGCATGAAGTGAGGACTCAACAAAAGGTATTATCCTTACTGGCAGTTGTGGAACAATACTGGAAACCAAAACATGCACTGCTGCATTTAATTCTTGTAATTCTTAAGATAGAACTTCCACCTCTACTCCATCTTTACAGATATGGAAAATGAGGCACAGTAAGGCAAAATACCTTGCTGAGCTCACAGAGCAGGGATGAGGTTCCAGTTCATCTGGTCTAGCCCCTGAGTCCCAAATAAGTAGAGGATGGAATCTTCTGATCCTGGGACATCTTTTTGCCGCACTTGATTCTTCGAATTCTCTGTCTTCTTTTTTGACTCTAAGTATTTACATATTTTATTTTCTGTGCTAGAAACATTTTCTGCCTTTAGGCTGCTCTGTTCTGGTTCATCCTTTAAATTTGATCTCAGATTGGACCTCTTCCAGGAAGCCCTCCAGGCTAGTTATGTCCTCTCATGCTTCCTTACTTTCCCCAATTAAAACACTGAGTAGACCGTATTACCATGTCTTGGTCACTAGTATATAGCTCTAAAGAACTGACACTTTGTCTGTCTGACATTGTGACTGTAGCACCTAGCATTTTGGCTGGCACATAGTAGGTACTCAATAAATGTTTATTTTGTAGCTAAATGGGCATTCTAGATTCAGAACAGAATTGCTGGAATTACAGGAGTTCTTACTGAGCTGAATTAAAGTGAGATAGAATATATTCTTTCTGGGACGGTTTTATAACCAAATCTGGCACGACTGAATTGAATTTTTCAGAACCTATGAACAGAACCTTCCTCCTTACCCTCTGAAAATGAGATGGGAATTCAGGGAATTAGATTACACTTCTAGTGTAGTAACCAGCATGTCTTTGCAGTCTTTGGCCATCTTTATTTAATCATTGCTCTGTTCATTTATTCAATGTAGTAGATTTATTTCTTTTCATTATTAAAGTAAGAGAATCACATTGATGAAATTTGGGTGACTTAGAAGAGAAGAGAAACCCACCCACTATCTCTTGTTAGTACATTTCTTTAGAGATTCTCTTTCTCCATATCTGTTTTTTCTTTTTATTAAATATACTTACAACCATATTATAAATATAGTTTTGTAAACTGATACTGTTTTTTACTTAGTGAGATGAAATTTTTACAAGTTTAATTACATCATTTAAAAAATAACCATCAGTACTTTTTTCTTATTTTTTCCCTATTGATTTTTTCCATCAAACTAACATGTGCATGTAGTACACAGTAATAGCACAAAAGAATTTATAAGAAAAGCAAGAGTCCTTGGCCTTTCTTCCCTCCCCAGGCTCTGCTTCCCACAAGCAACTGCTGGAAATGGTGTTTCCAATTTTAGGTCTTCCAGTGTTTATCTCTGTAGCTCCAAATAAGATGCTTATGCAGCTGTTTCTTGATTTGTCAATTTAAGACATTTTCTATTGACTCTCTGCCATGCAAGATGACGACCCAGTTTATTGACATGGCCCCTCTTCCTGCCCTTCTCTCCTTCCCTAGTTTGTATTTGAAAAAGAGAATCCATGCACACGGAGAGTTACAGTCAGAGGTGACAGCACCTTGGCCAGTGCCTGGTCCCAAACACCCACCACCCATAAAGGAAAATGTTTTACATTTAATTTTCAATTTGAAATGTCTCAAACTTAATCAAAATTCATTTTTAAAAACAAGTAAATAATTTTAAAAATCTTTAAAAAAATGACTCACTGCATCTTGGGGAGGGGGTAAAGAATGGCCTCCATTGCATCCATCAACTCCCAGGTTCTTTGGATTCATCTACTCTACCCTCTGAAAGAATCCCTTTCCGGGATTCTCAAGTGGCTGGCTCAAGATGACAGCTAATGTTTGGATGTGCTGGCATTGAGAAGTGAAGACTGTTTCCCCTTCTTCTGAACATGGCCAACCTGGGATGCTCTGGCTGCTAGAGAACTGTGGAAGTGTTGCCATGAAGGTTCTGATTGTAATCTTAAAGTTTCAGGCAGTTGCTGCTTCTTGCCTTTGGGAACTCTTAGTCTTAAAATGAGGAGTCACCATGTAAGATGTCTGAAGACCCTGTTACACAAATGGAGGGAGCCCCAGACAGTGTGGAGAGGGAGAGGGCCCTACTGAGTTTCCAGCTGTCCACTCTCTGGCTTTTCTTTTGAGGACACTCACTGAGTCACTGCAGCTGTCCTAGACCCTGGAGATCAGCCCAGAAGGTAGCTGGATATCAAACAGTGACCTCAGTGGTCCTGTGGGGAACAGAATAATTCCTCAGCTGGTCCTTGCTTGAATGGCTGATTTTCAAAACCTTCAGATAAAATAAAAGCAGGTGTCATTTTAAGCTCTGGCATTCTGCAATAAGTCAGAGCAGAATCCTTCTGGAGGCATACTGGGTGACATGGATTTTGAGAGAGGTCATCTCAGCCTAGAAACAGCTCCTAATACAAACACACTAATGCATTATTGGGCAGTGTAGTTCCAAGGAAACAGGACAGAGAGAAGGAGCGAAAGCGAATGAAAAAGGCAATAGATTTGCAAACAAAACAAGATGACCCCCCCCAACAGTTTGTTTCGTGGGATGCCGCTGACAGCTCCCTCCTGCTGCCTGTCTCTTTCCCAGCCTATACTGGGCTATTCTGAGCGATGTCGCCAGCCTCTCCAGCAGATACAGGAGAATGTACCTGCGGCATGATGGAGGCCAGCCGTCACTCATACCAGGGTAGTCTTAGTCATTCTTTTTAAAATTTTAGAAACGTATTTTAGAAGGATGATTGGATGTCAGAGTGTGACAGTTATTTGTAGAAGCTTGAGTAGGAAGAGTCTGGCTGGTTGATTTAGCACTGGTTTAGCATCCGGTGCCTGGCTGACTGGGTGTGTCTGGAGGATGGACTTACTGACGAGGGAGACGTACCTGGCCCGGTGGCACCAACCACTAGACTTGCAGCCCTGGTGGAGTAAAAAGGAAGAGAAGAAGGAAGTCTCATTTGTGCTTCTTGGGAGGCGCTCCAGTCTTCACCGTCACCTGTAGACGTCAGTCTCCAGCCTTCTAGTGCAAACTCTTCAGCCTTCCAACTCGGGTCCTTCCGTTTCCTGACACCGATCTTTGCCTGGATCCTCTGGCTCTTAGACTTTACATGACCCTTTTGCGTTCTTCTACTCCTGACTCTGTGGGTGTTCATTATAAGCCTCCCTTATAAATCATTTACATATTATATATATATCGTATATATTTTATGTAGACTTGTTTCTCTAGTGAACCTTAACTCATACGCAGATATTGCAAATTTTACCTTGTTGGGAGCTGGATAAGACTGTGCTGGGCGCTGTCCCAGGTGCTGAGCCCTGAACCAGAGATTTCTGCTTCTGTTGAACTTTCTTAGTGTATGAGACAGTCAATATTCCATGCAGGATTCATGTTTACTACTCTCATCCAGTGACAGACAATGTCATGATGAGCACTTACCCCTAAGCAGTCATAATTTTTAGTAGCTGCATAATATTTGATTGAATGGATATAGCATTGTTTAATGAACCATTTCTCTATCGATGGGTAATTAAATTACTTTCTCCAATAGGAGCGGCCAATAAGCTTAAGTTCAACAAAAAGAGGGAGAGATCATCCTGAATTCAGTGAGGGAATGGCCACTCCTACCCTTGGGACCAAGAATGGATCCCCTTTGGCATATGAACTAGAATTTGCCTGAATTGGACTTTCTACCTGGCGTAGCCCAGGTCATTGTAGGAATGATGAGGGAATTACTAGGATGGCAGGAAGGACTGTGGATTCTTCTCTTCTACATGGTATCTTACTCTTTGACTAAAACATGCTCCCTAATGCCCATTCCATCATCCTGGCATAGAGTCAAAGGATTCAATGTCTTCAAATTTATCATTTTCCTCTGTTTTCATGTATCCTCCTCAGTTGGGCTCTTACCTTTTTTCCTGATGGTTTTATCTTCATTTTTATATTATTTTTTACCACATGTTTTCAGCACATGATGATTACATTCATTGTGTGTTGTCATGTATACATAGCATATCTTAACTGTTTTTACTTCCCCTCCCTGTCCTCCTCCTCCCTCCTCCTTCAGCCTCCAGATTGCCCTCTTATTTGTAGAAGATTTATCTCCTTGTTTCCTATTATCCAACCTTTATTTTTCTCTTCAAATATTTTATACTTTCTCATATAAGAGAAACCATGTGGTATTTAAGTTTGTGAGTCTGACTTATTTCACTTAATATTGTCTCAAGATGCATCCATTTTTTCCAAATGACTCAAATTGATTCTTCTTTATGGATGAGTAATATTCTACTGTGTATAAATATCACATTTTTAAATCTGTCTGTTGGTGGATGTAGGCTGCATTCAAGATTGTGAGTTGTGCTGTTATGAACACGGGCACACATGTGTCCTTGTGGACTCACATCATTTTTGCCTACCGTGGAGTTGAACTTCTTGTCTTCTCTTCCATTGCTCTCCAGTTCCAGGGATAATTCTGTTGTTTGTAGTGGAGGAAGTTGTAAGTGCTGTGGGTGTGTGACCACATCACTTGGTGCTCAGCATTCCTTGTCCAGAAGTTGGCCACTAGAGCATGCTGGGCCCTGTGGAGCAGGCTGGAAGTGCAGAGTGAGCACCCAGGAGAGGTTTCCTGAGCCACCATTGAGGGCGGCTGTCCCACCTCCTCAGCCTAGGCTGAACCATACCTCAACTGTCTCGCAGGAGTCTCCAGTGGGCCACCTGCTTACTAATATGACTGGGTGGCTTCTTCCCTTCTGTCTCATTCTCCACTTGTCCCAGTGTTTCCCATAATCACTCTCCAAAAAAGCTGTTTGTCTTCTCTTAGGATCTGCTTCTGAGGATACTTAGCAGACAGGGTACAACACTGTGAAGATGCATAATGCAGAAATTCATCCTAGTCCTGATGAGTGGCAAAACCTGTTATCCTTTGGAAGTAAATTTTCTGAGCTAAGACTGAGGATGAGTAAGAATTAACTGAGTCAGACATACCTGGTGAAAATAACAGGGGAAGGATATCTCTGGTATAGAGAACAGCATGTGTGAAGGTCCTGGGGCAGGAATGCTAGAGTGGCTGGAAGGAGGCACAGTATAATGGACATGTTGGGAAGATGTATAACCTGGAAGTTCATTTGCTGTTCCATCTATTTCTCTTCTTGTTTGGTTCTCTGTCTATACACTTTTTTTTAAAAAGCCCATTACAATCTGGCTTCATTTGAATTCATCTGAAATAAAATCTCTAACATTAACAGTGTTGTCAGATGGGAAGGCCTCATTTCTTTTTGGTTCTCTTTCACCAAGTGCTATCTATGAATTTCTGGGGAGGATATGAGAATTTTGATTATTTTGATTGGTTTTGTTTCCAGTGTGACCACATTATGGTAATTTCTCTATTGTCTTAGGGTATGAAAACATAAAAGCAATAACTCATTTATATGAAGACTGAATGAGCTGGGAGGTTGTCATGGAAACCAAAGGGAAATATTCATATTGGCCTGAGTAAATTGAATAACCCCTGTTAAAAGATTGAACACAGAACTTATTTACCTGGCTGTGTGGTGTGTGGAAGAGATGAGAAAAT
>PVJX010036157.1:0-17782 GCA_004027295.1 Dolichotis patagonum
ATTTGTTTTATCTTGCTTTGTTTTGTTTTTCCTTCTAATACAGAAAGGCTAGATATACATGTAGAGACTCATGCATGTGTAGAGCTTATAAACAGTTTACAAGAAGCAACTATATAACACATGTTGAAATGAACAACTACTTTGAAGAAAAAGAGACAATGCAATACCCAGTGCTGATTCCATAATGTCATGATGTGAAATCAGCAAAACTATCACTTTTTGTTCAAAGTAATTTTAGCTTGCTTTGTCTTGTTTAAGTTCAACACATATGAAGGTATGGACAGCTGTTTTGAGGAAAATGAGAGATACTATGACAGCTATTCTTGGCTTCCCTAATGTGTGGTCTTGAAGACCTGAAATGCCCTCCTCGTCCTGTTCAGATCAATTCCATACTATGTTGTTTCATGTGAACTCCCTGTATGTGACAATATGGACAACTATTTGGAAGAAAACAAAAGTCAGTATGATAGAGAGTGAATGTCTCTGATTGTCTAGTTTTAAAATTTATGTCCCTTACATTGCTTTCTTGTGATCCACTTTGTTCTGTTTTGTTGTGTTTAATTTTACCCTTTTGATATAATTGCATGTATATTTGAGTGGGTAAGATGGATGACCATATTACTGTTTTTGTCAGATTGTGGAGCAGAACTGTTAACAGTCTCACTGTTTGAATTTCTCCTTTACATGTTTTAACTTTGTAATTTGAACAACTATTTCCAAGAAGTCAGTATGTAATTTGTCAAGTAATAATTTCTTAGGATTTTTTATTTTTGTTCTTTTCCTTGGAATTCTGCATTGTTGCTACCCTTTATTCTGTTTTGTTTTGTTTTATTTTGTTTTTTCTCTTTAAATAAAAATTTAAAAAAAGAAAATGGATCATTCATTTTTTTCCAAAATAATAAAAAAAAGCTTTGCATTCACTTTGACTAAGGGTTTGGAATAAAAGAGACCCTTTTGCATCCATTCCAGAGACTAGTAATCCTGGTCCAGGCACTGCGGGTTGATTTTGGTTTTTTTCAGGGCTTCTGTGCTTGGTTTTCAGATATAGCTAAGTTGCCTCTTCACATGGTACATATTTCTGATTCCTTTTTATAGATCTAAACTTACAATTATAAGAACTCCAGGTTATTATATATATTATATTATATTATATTATATTATATTATATTATATTATATTATATTATACATTGTCTCATTTTACCCTAGTTATCTCTTTGAGAGCTCCATCTCTAATATTGTATTTTTACATCATGAACTACTAGAGGTCAGGCAATCAACCTCTAATTTTGAAAGGAGACATAATTGAGCCCCTTACACCTTTTATCACAAAAGGTCCTCACAGCTTGCTTCAGCACCTGAAATCCTATGCTGCACTCCACATGTGCATAGATGGGGATCTACCCTTTTGACCACAAGCCCTGGAAGCTCTTCAAGGTCAGGTATCATCATTTATTCTGTGGATCTTCAACCCTATGAAAACAGCTTAGAGTTTTTCTGTTGTTTCCCTCAAATACCATTTTCTGTGCTGCAGTAATTGCAGGTAAGGCTTCATTGGAGTAATCTCAGTTATGGACTTGGACCTCATTAGGAATCATGCCTCTCTCCCATTGCTTAATCTTCATATTCATAGTTTGGAATGGTACAGCAAAATTTCCTCATGTTCTGTTTTTTACATGTCAAATTTACCATTGATTTTAATCTTGCAATCCTACATTGTCTGTTTAACAAATGCATTGTGGTTTCCCACAATTAATTATTTTTTTGTAAGTTGATTCTGACCTACAAAAAATTGGGATTTTACTATGCTGCCAAGGCTGTCCTTAAGGCTCCTGAGATTAGGCAATCTTCCTTCAGCCACACCAGGAGCTGGGAATACAATCACACACCAGTGCACCTGTTCCACAGTGCTGTGACTTAAAGGCTGACTTCTAACATTGACTTGGTAATAACTTTAGGTCCACATAAAGAATACAATGTAAATAGATTCATGTGTTTTTTCTGTAACATCTGTGTTCCAGAGAAGACAAAAATATGTGGATGATGTTTGTTGGATCAGAAGAACCATCGTTCATCATCTTGGCAGTCATAAAATTTCTGGCTAGTAAAGGGAAGACATGTTTTCTGACAATGAGGGAAGCCCTGGTTGAGATGAATGGGAAGGGCAAGAAAGACACTGAGTTAGAGCTCCTGGGTACATTCCAGTCTATCCCCACTCCTGTGTGTGTGCTAACATTCACTCCTCTTTCCTCCAGGGTCCGTGGCAAATATGACGAGAAGACCAAAACTGCCAAAAAGTCAGTTTAGAGATCTCCACCCATCAGGTATGATAATAATTCAAATGTTATATAGAATGTTCTTCACCCTCATGTATATGGTAGATACCCTGAAAATATCATTCTTTATCTATGGGTTTTCCACAGTGAATTAAAAACATTCAGAAAAAAGGTGCATCTGTACTGAACATGAACAGACATTTATTTTTTCTGTAGTTATCTCTAAATTTGAAACTAATTTTATGAATCAATAAAATAATCAGGGAGAAGAAAATCTCACCTCTTTACTCATTTACCTTCAGCTTTTCTATTTTCCCCAACATTACTTGTGTTTCTTTCATTTCAAAGGTGCCCAGTGGCAGTGGACAGAGAGCCCATCAGTCCAAAGGAGCAGAGGTGGGTGGAAAGCCAGTGGTAGAACCTTAGAAGGTAGTACAGTGCTCTGGGCATCTAGGGACACTGTAAAAACCCTGAGCCACTTGTATGCTATGTAATGCCTCAAAAGAACATGTTGAAAACTGACTGACCATGGATCAAGGAGAAGGCTGTGAATGATCATCTGTGCTTTCTGTAGCCAATTTGAACCCTATCAAAGGAAGACAAAAACAACAGATAAACCTGACAAAAAGAAAAACAGTGAGGTTAACATGTCCAGACTTACCCATTCAGCAATCTGAGATGCAAAACCAGATTGAGTCTCTGAGAAACAGGATACTCAGGAATTTCCCTGTGAGCCTACAAATTTCCTGTTTCTCAAGCAGGTTAAAGGGTCTTTGGTCAGGGATGATCTGTTACAGTTTAGAGTAACCCTGCAAAAGACCAGGAACCTGCCCACTTCTCTGACCAATGAGTATTGTCCCAAATATTTCGGCATTTTTGAAGTTGATGTCTGACTACTTTTCAATATAGAGAATGGTGATGAGGTTCTAGTATTAAGTAGTTTGTTTCTTCTGAGTGTGGGACTCCAAATATTCAACAAGTAGGGCTCAGCCACTGTTGTATTAGAACAGAGAGGACCTATGTGTTGCCTGTCTGCTTCTGCATTTAGGTGGCATGTGGAAGGGCAGAAAAATGGATTAGCTCTGCAGGGAATCCAGGGAGCATCCACACCTCCACCAGTAGGTCTGAGCTGATACACACCAATATCACCAGCTTTCATTCTCCACTGTCACAGAACTCTACCAAGTTTGAATGGGAGAGACCTGCAGTCACTCAGGTCTCACCAGGATCAGTGCTGTGTGTGTCCTCCTTAGGAAGGAAGGCTGAATATAGGGGGTAACTGAGTCAGCACATCAGACCCTAATCAATGTCATGATATTGACTCTCGGATTTTCAAGGTAATACTACAAAACAGGCACCATGCACATTTCTTACCATCTTGCATCTGTGTTTTGCAAATGCTCCTCCCCAACTTCGTATTTTGAGTGTACTGTTCCCAATGAAATGACATTGAGACTCTGGACATTTGGAAGAAGACTGGGTTCTGATGGCGCTCCCCTCAGGTATACATTAATGGGTCATCAGGGGAATGGTTTGCCATGAAAGTGAGCTCTGTCTAGAAAACTTTCTCTGTCTCCATGCATTGCCTGGTGCTAGATTACAACACTATAAAGAAGTTCTTCATCAGATGCTGGAGCCATGCTTTTGGATTTTCCAACTTCCACAGCCATGCACTAAATTGAACTCTATTCCGTATAAACACTACAAGCTCAATTATTGCAGCATAGTTACAGAACATAAATTATACTGTGGGATAACTGAAGTTTACAAAGATGGAGAAATATATACAGCGTTCTCTAGTGGTGCAGAAAAAAACAGACTATGAAGCCATGTATTCTAGTTTAAGGTGTGTTCCCTTAAGATAATGTTACCCCCATATCATATCTAACACCCTAACTAACTGCATTTAAAGATAAGTGTTGAGCACCATCAGGCTGGTGTTGCTTGCTCCAGGAAGGGGATTTGGAAGCATGAGCATCCATGACACTTCTTTCCTCTCCTGCTCCCTGAAAGCATGTGAGCATATAATCAGAGAGACACCAATGACTTTCTTTCTATGTCTTCCCCTCTGTCTTCCCTCTCTTTTCCTCTGTACACACAAAAGTACTGAGAAAATCTTCTAAAGTCTAAGAGAAGAAGCTCAGATGTAACCTACCATGGTAGCACTTCCACCCTCAAATCTGTGAGAAATGTGTCTATATTGTTTTAGTCACTCAGTCTGTGATATTTTTCTATGAGTGACTGAGCAGATAAATGCAACATGAAAGAAGAAATAATCTAAAAATACACAATTTCACTTGTAGTTTCATTAGGGTTTAAACTGAATGTAGAAAGAGCATTTGTTATGACTTGGTTATGATTTCAATGTGTAGCATCCCAGAGTTCACGTGTTGAAATTTAGTCTCTCAAGGTATTAAGAAGTTGAAATTTTAATCTGATTATGTTGTTCAGAGGGGAAGGCTTGTGGAAAGTAATGAGGATAAGAAAAAATTATTAGAGTGAAGCTATCTGTGACAGAATCCTGATGATCTCATGAGAAGAGAGAGGAAGAAGTGATGACACACTTTCAGGGACACCCCCTGACCCTTGACATGTGCTGACCTGCCTTTTCAAGGACACTGAGGATATGTGCTTGGGGGTGGGGTTATCCAGACTGAAGCTTGAGCATTTCAACAGCTGGAAGAACTTGAACTCTCTCTGTATTCAACAGAAGTGTGTGGTTATATGAACACACACACAAACACACACAAACACACACACACACACACACACACACACGTGAACCTCTGTTTATATCTGTGCCCATGGGATTAACAGTGGAAGTGATATTCTGTGTCCCAAGTTTTATGTAACCTAAGGCAGAAATATAAGCTTAAAAATAGAGTCTGTGAGATATATTCAGGAATGAGTAGCATTTGGCCAACTTAAATAGCCAAAGAGATTAAATATTTATTGTGGATTATGCTTTCCAATGCATGGCTATTTATTCTAGTTAGGCAGAACAATACCTGTTATGTACAATGTTAAATGACCACATGAGTGACTCAAATATAATTCTTTTTCACAGTCAGATTGCCTTTCACCTCATGTTTTGTTTCACATCCTATAAATGCAGAGTAAGGAGTTCCGTTTCCCCTGCACTTGTGGCTTGAACAGTAAATGTTGCCTAAAGGCTCATGCACTAAAACACTGGCTCTTCGGAAAACTGGTGAGATCTTTAGCAGGTGAGGCCTAGTAGAAGGAAGATTGGTTATCGATGGTATGTCCTTGTAGGTCATAGTGGGACCTGGCAACTTCCTCTCTGTCTCTTTTTTATTTTCCAGCATTCATAAGGTAGTGATTTCTTCCACTGAGTACTACCTAGCAGGTGTTTTGCCTCATTACAGGCCCAAAAGTAATGGAACCAAACAAACATGGACTGAAAGCTCTGAACCCACAAGTGAAATAAATGTATTCACTCAAACTGACAAATATCTGACTAATGCACCCACACTGTTTACAGTGATGCCTCCTTACTCATCCAACAACGAATGTATCATGATTACCATGACCAAGTCATGTTCCCAAGGTCTGCAATGGGCCCTGAGAAACTATAAATTAGTTAGCAGATCAATAAAAATGGCACCAGACAGGAAAGATTTTTCTGGCTGAGAACAGTTTTGCTCAGAGTACTTGCTGTGTCATATCCACAACTGGAAAGAGATAAAGAAAGACATGGACATTTTCTCTCCTGTTAGGAGAAAAAGAGTGTTTGGAGCATCAGCTCATCCAGTTCATAGTCTGAATACTATGCACAGAGAAACATCTCATTCCCACCAAGACTAGATGATGATGCCACAGGCCAATCAAGAGTGTGTCAGAATAAGGAACCATAACATTCAGTCGCTCGTGTGGGCTTCTGCCATTCCCTGCCATGGAAAGAAGGAGTTCAGGTAATGCAACTTCAGGTGAGGACAGATTCTGTGAGCAGGGGGAGGAAAGATTTCTTCTCCACTTTTAGGGACACAATCAAGGATTGACTTAGGAAGAATTGCTTCCTTTTCAATTTCATTCAAGAGTTTGAGGAGTGTCAGAAGTAAGTCTTCTTTGTATTTCTTGTAGAATTCTGCAGTGAATCCGTCTGGGCCTGGGCTCTTGTTTGTTAGCAAATACTTAATTACATTTTCAATTTCATTAATAGAAATTGGGTTATTCAACAGTTTTACATCTTCCTGACCCAGCTTTAGTAGTTCATATGTATCTAGGAATCTGTGAATTTCTTCTGTGTTATAGAACCAATGAGAATAGAGGTTTTCAAAATAGGTGTTCTTTCTTTTTTTTTAATAAGGTTGGCTAGGCACTTATCAATTTTATTTATTATTTCAAAGAACCAACTCATGGAATAATTGATTCTTTGTATTGCTTTATTAGTCTCTATTGCATTAATTCTGCTCTGATCTTTATAATTTCCTCCCTTCTTTTGGCTTTGGGCTTGGCTTGCCTTTCTTTTTCTAGATGTTTGAGGTGTAGCATCAGGTTGTCTATTTGTGTTCATTCTGTCTTCCTGATGTGGGAACTCAATGCAATAAATTTTCCTCTGAGGACTGCTTTCATTGTGCCCCACATATCCTTGTAAATTGTATTTGTACTTTTGTAGATATTGTTTAATTTCCTCCTTAATTTCCTCTGTGACCCACTGATTGCTCAAGAGTGTATTATTCAGTTTGCATGTGTTTGTGGGGTTTTTGCAGTTGCTTTTATCACTAATTTGTAGTTTCATGACACTATGATCCAATAACATGCATGGGATAATTTCATTTCTTTTTTATTTACTTAAATATGTTCTGTGGGCTAGTATATGGTCTATTTTAGAGAATGTTCCAAGTACAAGAAATACAAACAAGACTTAATTCCAACACTCCTCAGACTCTTTGATGAAATCAAAAGGGAAGCAATTCTTCCTAAGTCATTCCTGGAAGCAAATATTACTGTAGTACCAAAACCTGAGAAAGGTCCAACTAAAAAAGAGAACTAAAGGCCAATCTCACTAATGAACATAGATGCAAAAATTCTCAATAAAATATTGGCAAACAAGATGCAGCAAATCATCAAGAAGATTGTACACCACGACCAAGTGGGATTCATCCCAGGAATGTAGAGATGGTTCAACATACATAAATCAATAAATGTAATCCACCATATCAACAGAGCCAAAAGTAAGAACCACATGATCATCTCTATAGATGCAGAAAAAGCTTTTGATAAGGTCCAACACTCATTCATGATAATAACCTTGCAGAGATTGGAATAGATGGCCTTTACCTCAACATGATAAAGGCCATCTACAACAAACCAACAGCCAGCATCATATTAAATGGCCAAAAACTGAAAGCCTTTACCTAAAAAACAGGCAAAAGATAAGGAGGTACCTTATCACTGCTCCTATTCGGCATAGTACTGGAAATATGAGCCAGAGCTATTAGGCAAGAAAGAGAAATAAAAGGAGTAAAGATAGGAAAAGAGGAAGTTAAATTATCATTATTTGCAGATGGCATGATACTTTACATAGAAAACTCCCAAAAACTCCATTGAAAGACTCTCAGATGTAATAAATAAATTCAGCAATGTAGCTGGATACAAAGTCAATACTCAAAAATCAATAGCATTCCTATGCACTAACCACAAAAGTACTGAGAGACAAATAAGAGAAGGACACCATTTACAGTAGCATCCAAAAAATGCAATACTTAGGAAGTAATCTCATGAAAGAAGTAAAAGACCTATACAGGGAAAATTTTAATACCCTGAAAAAGGAAATTGAAGAGGACCTTGGAAAATGGAAACACATCCCTTGTTCATGGATACAAAGAACAAACTGTGAAAATGGCCATTCTCCGAAAATTACTATACAGATTCAATGCAATCCCAATCAAAACACCACTAACATACCTCATAGATCTAGAGAAATCATTCCTAAAATTCATCTGGAACCAGAAGAGACCTAGAATATCAAATGCAATTCTAAGCAGCAAAGGCAAAGCATGAGGCATCACAATCCCTGACTTGAAGTTATACTACAAAGCTACAGTAATAAAATCAACATGGCACTGGAATAAAAACAGACCTGAAGATCATGGAATAGATTGGAAAATGCAACCCCAACCACAAACACACTCAACCACCTTATCTTTGTTAAAGGGTCCAAACATGTTCACTGGAAGAATGATACTTTCTATCAAATGGTGCTGGAAAAATAGGTTCTCCATGTGCAGAAGACTTAAACTAGACTCATGTCTATCACCATGTACTGAACTTAAATCTAAATGGATAAAAGATCTAAATATTAAAACAGAAGCACTAAATATGTTGAAAGAAAAATTAGGTAAAGATCTTGAAGACATAGAGCAAGGTAGAAAATTCATGAACAAGAATCAAACCACATAGGTAATACTTCCCAGAATCAATAACTGGGACCACACCTTATTAAAGAGTTTCTGCATGTCAAAAGAGATGTCCAGCAGAGTGAAAAGAAAACCTAAAAATTGGGAAAAAATGTTAGTGAACTGGCCCTCAGACAAAGAACTTCTGTCTAGAACTTATAAAGAATTTTAAAAAAACAGGCCCTTTAAATTCAAAGACCCAATCCAAAAATTGGCATCTGGAATGAATACACAGTTCTCAGATGAAGAAATATGAATGTCAAATAAATACATGAAAAAATGTTCATCATTAGTCATTGGAGAAATGCAAATTAAAATCATACTGAGATTCCATCTCACCCCAGAAAGAATGGCTAGGGTTAAAAAAAACTACCAACAACAAATGCTGGAGAGGCTGTGGGGAAAAAGGAACTCTTCTGCACTGTTGGTGTGAGTGTAGACTGGTGCAACCACTGTGGAAGTCAGTCTGGAGATTCCTCAAAAAGCTTGGTCTGGAAGTCCCATTTGACTCAGCTATTCCACTTCTAGGCATATTCCCAGAAGATCTGAAAACATCATACCATAGTGATATACATGCACCCATGTTTATAGCAGTACAATTTGTAACAGCCAGATCTTGGAAACAACCTAAGTGCCTATCAACTGAGGAATGGATACAAAAGTTGTGGTATTTTTATACAATGGAGTACTACTCAGCTATAAAGAATGATCACATTGAGGTATTTATAAATAAATGGAGACAACTTGAGACCATACTCATAAGCGAAATAAACCAAACTCACATGTGTAAATACTGTATAGTCTCCCTAATATGAGAATTGGTAAGCGTACATAAGATTTTAAGGTAATCATGGCTCTCCATTACATATTTTTCTTTAAAACCTTTTAATGTTTTCATCCATCAGTTGGAATTGTTTTATTCTGTTTTGTTTGACTTTATTATGTGTGATGGTGTGAGCCGCTGTTTTGAAGAAAACAAAACATTATGGCAGCCATTGCTGATTTAATATCATCTTGCTTTGAAGTCCTACCATGCTTTTATTCTTCTATTACCATCGATTCTATCATGTTGTGTCTTATTGGGATTTTAATATGTGTGATAAACAATTTTTATGGAAAATGACATATTATAGTAGCCACTGATCATTTTATGTTAGTCAGCTCAGAATGTCCTGTAATTCTTTCATTCTTTTGAATGGTTTTATACTACTTTGTTATGTTTGATATTATTGTATTTGAAACTATGCTCAACTATAGCAAAGACAGAGATATTATGATAGCTACTTTTAATATCTGGTTGTCTTGTTGTAAAGTGCTGTGTTCCTCATGTTGTTCTGTTCTGATCTTTGTTCTGTCTCCTTTGTTTTATTCTCTTTAAAATAAAAAAAGAAATATAAAAAAAGAAGATAGATTTGTGAAACACTAAGGGAGTGAGCAGTCAACAATAGACTAATTAATTTTTAATAGATCAGTTCCCTTTTAATTTTTATTAGGGCTACAGATACATGCAATATTGTGATTTAATGATTGAACAACCTAAAGTAGAATAGTCAATAATACGTGGTTAAGGAAATCTTTAATCACTTATCTACCTGAATCTTGGTAGAGTTTCTTGTAAGGTTGTTTAAGCTTCTTGAGGCTCTTGAAGATGGTCATAGCCTCCTTCCCCATGATGACTTTTATTATTCCTTCCAGTGCTAAAGTATGTATTACAAAGATTTAAGAATCTGTTTTACACTATTTGCTTCAGAGATGACCATCTCAATTCACTTCCAAGGTGGAATTCTGGACAGAAGGAATATTAAAAAAAAGTATTTAGCCTGGGAACTGCATAAGTTTAAAAGAAAAAATTTCTCCCTCTGAACTGCTTGTAGGTTACGACTTTGAATTTTTAAGCAGTCTTAGATCTTTCATCATGAGCAACCTGCAAATAACATAGTTAACAAAATGAGTTCTTATTAAATGCAGGAACAATTAGCCATGTGATCAATTGTCTAAAGTATATTTGCTGTTTTAAAGCATTTCTTACACTGAAAGGTATTGGACACTGTATCTCTGATGCCAAGGTAGTGCTTGCTATTCATAAAGTATAGTTGGAATGTGCTTGTATCATAAACACATAAAGCTGTGCTTGCAGTTCTAATGGATAAACAGGATGAGGGAGGGCAGATTTTCATCTAAATGCACACGTGATTAATCTAAAAGGCACAGTAGAATAGTTAGGTACAATTTTAATAGAATGAGTCTCAGACATAGCTTACTTTTCCCTGGATGTATGAAGGGATTGTCCTAGTTTACAGACCCCTGTAGAATTTATATTTTTTTCTTTATACTATTTCATTCATATTCATATTTAAAAGCCTTTGCCAACACTGGTAAACATGATTAAAGTTTTTTTATAATTACCAGGTATTGAACTCATGACCATGCGCTTGCAAGGCAGGCGCTTATACCGCTGAGCTAAATCCCCAGCCCCAATTAAAGATTTTTGGAGCTACTTTAACAACCATCTACTTTTCTACTAGACTAAATCATTGCAAATTTTTCTTTTCCTTTTCAGATGAAGTTTTGGAATCAAAGCTTTATAATAATGCAAAGGAAGACACAATTTTACAAAGCAAACCTCAAATATATGGTAAGACTGCTTTTCCCAAGGAAGGATAAGGCTGAAAGCTATTGTTATACTATGTGATATAGTCTACAAACATTTAGAAGAACTTATACAGTGGATTCAGTTTTTCAACTTTTCATATCTTCATTTTATTTTTCAAATCTGATTTTACATTTTCTTTCACTGTATAGTTGAGATCCAGTGCACTCTCTTTTAACACATTTTACAACCCCTTTATCATTGCAACAGACCCTATGATTAAAGACGGGGCATGGTTTTAAACTTAATTTTTATATAATTTTGTTCCTTTCCTCTTGTTTAACAGAGCATGTTTTAAAGAGAAATGATAAATTTAGGTTACCCTTAGTTTGCCATGTCAACAAATTTGAAAATCAGATATAGATATAGATATAGATATAGATATAGATATAGATATAGATATAGATATAGATATATAGATAAAAATAGAAAAATGAGAGGGACATATTCAATCATCACTTGACTACACTGCTACAGTGCTACAATCATGTGAGCCACCTCACAAGAGATTTATTATATATGATGTCCTCAGAAATTTAAAGCTAGCCAAATTTTCTGCTCCAAAAATGAAAATCTGTGTAAACCTACTACTGACTCTTCCTAGAATATGAGCCAATGTGTGTAACTCGTAGGTATCACTGGGTCCTGCTTAATTTAGGATGAGAATCAGATCTTTTAAAATATTTCTGCAAACTTAATTATGTATTTCCTGTTTATTTAAATTGTTTAGCTTTGTTTAAATAAGTGATTATGACCAAATTTTTTAGTTTAATGCAATAGTAAGAATTTTAGAAATGAAGACTGTTATTCTTGGAAAAGTGTAACGCAATGAAATATTGTTATGCAGGATTGCTACTTGCATTTCTTTTTGTGTAAAATTTTCCTTTCTTGAGCTGGTCATTTCAGGTTAGCATGGCTGTGTTTCTCCAATTCTTTAAAAGCTTTGGTTTTCTCACATGTAGAACATAGAGTGCGATAGAAGCTGCACTGTGCTTCTCTCTTCAGGGGAAAGGAAGGCCCAGGCAGTGGTGTGCAGCATCACAGGAGATGCAGCATGGGAAACACTGGGCCCGGGTCACTCTTGGAGAAATTACTTTATGGCTTTTCTTTGAAAAAAATGAATTTGTGTTACATTGGTATGTTCAGTTAGATAAGCACATGCATTTCAAGATCAGTATTTAAAGTGGGTTACTTTACAGTTGTCTATAGACCCGCTAATATTTTTAGTAACTTATGTTCTGTACAATAGGTGGTTCAATGCTTCCAGCAGTTCTAATGCTGGATAGGGGCAGTGCCTCACCCAAGACTTGTTCTTAGAGCTGTCTGCAATTAGAAGCTTGTAACTGCGCTATGTAGCAGTAATGTACAACTATAAAGTACTTATATATTCTCAAGATTGGCTCTGTACAGGTCAAGATATGCAATATATTAACTTCTTGATTAGCTAAATTTTTCACCTGTTCCACTTTGTCTTAAGATTTTCTTGTGTATGAGGAGAGTCTGTCACTTTTAGTTTAAAAAACAGTATAACTAAATTTATGGATTATACTTTATGGAATTCATCTTGTCAGTTAATATTTTTTGAAATAAAATAGATCTTCAATTAATTGTATATATTCATAATCCAATGGATAATTAGATACTTTTATGTACATTTCCAGGGTATTTGTATTAGAATGTATCAGTTAATTTTTTTTTTTATCTCTAGAATACGATCAGGAGAAACACATCAATTTCCACCAGGTAAGTAAGTAAATAGTTGGAAATGTTAAAAAACTCAGAGTGAATCAAAGAATTTCTGTTTCAATTTCTGAATGATATAATTAAGACTCCTTCCATTGCAACAGATTTCTTTTTCTGCATTTTGTAAACATCTTGTATTTTCCTGCAGTGTTTTAAATTGATTAAGAAAAGTCCATGACTTAACAATTCCCACTTTAAGGGTTTCTGATGTTTAAGTTCCATTACAGTAACCTGGGTATAGTGATAGACACTTACCTGAAATCCTTTGCTTCAGGTTTTGTTGTTTTTCTAGCATGCCCATATTCTTCCCCATTTCTTTCAAATGAAACATATATTTTAAATTAAATAACTAATTGGTTTTTATAACTACTGTCCAGTGCTGGGTTATATAGTAATAGTCACACTTATGTTATCTCTTTGTACAAATTTAATTATCCTGTAAACCATTTGTGAAATCTAATCAATCCTACACTGCTTCTGGATGATTCTTTGCTCTAAGCAACACTCACAATGTGAAGTACAATAGGTAACATCAGATGGTATTTTAGTTTCCATATTCTTCCTTTTCAGGGAGGGGGCTCAATTTCCCACTTTAAATGGAGAGTTTTCTTATCAGCTACCTCCAACCCTGTGATATTTGTCACTTGGCTAAGAAGATATCATCCATGTCCTAAAACATATCTGTTTCATTTTCCCTGGGAGGCCACCCTTTCAGGTCCTACCTACCTCAGTAAGGCTGGCTTCTCCTTAGGTCAGCTGCTTCATGCTTGCTCTGGGATCCATCCTTCAGTCATCTGGATTCTTGCTGAACTTGCCTCTTGTGTTGGGTCCTCAGTGTTCTAGACTCTTCTGTTTACTTTGTCCTGCTGCACTCTCCTATTTTACTGGAGCACACTTTCCTGTAAAAGTTCATAAGGATTTGTTCATATAGCTAGACAGTGAGGAAAAAATCCTGTGTAACAATATAAAGACACATGTTGATGCTAATTTTCATAAATCTCTTCTCATTTCTTATGTTGCTCTTAACAACATTGCCATCATATAACTAACCAGTTCTAGTCACCTGGCCCTTTTCTTCTGAAACTTTTAATGTCATCTCTCCCTTTGGGATGCTAAAAGAACACAAGGTTTCTTTTGAAACTTGTCACCTTACTGAGGTGATCATTGAAGGCTGCAGTCTGACTTTGCCTCTTCTAATTCTTGACATTTTTCTCTAGTTTTTTTTCTTATAATTTGGTTAGCTAAGCATTGTGCCTCTCAAATCAGCATTTCTTCACTTATCACTAATTTCTGCCCCATTTCCATTTTATGTGTCTTTAGGCTCTGATTACATATTAGAGATTGTTTCACTGTTTGATTTTTTAACCTTGTATTGATGTACTTTTAAGCTTTTATTTGCTCCTGAATATCTAGCACTCCCACAATTTCCTTTGTTCCTGTGGCACTGAACTCTCTTGTTGGAAGCTTCCTTGAAATATATGGTTGACCCTAGCATTCTCTGGTTGGAAACATTGTATGTGAGCAAAACTTTTTCTTAAGCAATGGGCCTCTCTGTAATAGTACAGCAGGGTATTCACCTTTTACTCTGTGGGATGTTAGTATAATATCTGGGGTCAAATCTCTGAAATGCACTGATTTCTTCAGAGCAGAAGTTCATAGCCTCCTGCCTAGTAAGTAAAGTCAAACCTGTCTGATTTCTAGAAATTTTTCAGTCTTGCTTTCTTCCTCTTATTTTCTAGGTTGGAGTTATGATGTACTGTTTATTTTCTATGCCCTCAATTGTCACTGAAGTGCTGAAGCCAAAGCCTTCTGCTCTAGCCTTCATTTCCTAAATCTGTCACTGACTGTTCTTTGTGATGACAGGTCCCATAATAATCTCATTGCTAAGTACCAGGCTTATTTTGTGGGTAATTTAGAGTCTGGCCAAGTCTTTAAGGGGTTAGATGGACCATTGTGTAAGTTTGTTTTTATGTCTTGCTGCTCTCTGGGTTGCACAGTCACCTGGCTCTGGCTGACTTGTAAGCACACATGTGCACACACTGACACAAACTCACACACACAGCATGAACTCTCATCTGGCTAGGCTTTTTAAAATCAAAAATAAAAGTTCTTTAAAATAGTTGCAGTTGATATTGTTGGAGCATCTGGATGTAACTCTGAAAGTTGGCATTTATTATGCTAAACCTACATCTTTTGCCACATTTATTAACTTCAGTGTGGTGACACATGAACAAAAATGGGGCAGTATGAGCTGTATAAAGAGAACAAAGTGGATGAAAAGAGATGCATCAATATACACATTAACTTAAAAATATTTGATTTTTAGTATTTATTTTAAAAGAGACATCATTCATTATTTTCAGATATGTGCATTTCCATTTATTGACAAATGAGATGTCACTTTGGCACTTTATTGGAAGATGTCAGTCAGGTTCTGTAACTCCAAGAATGGTGTTCCTTGGTAATTCTTACCAGTATGACTATTTTTGTTTTATAAGTCTGCTTTTAACAGTATGAATCACTTTGGAACTTTATGGTAAGGGGATGTTCCTATATACAATAAATGATAATTTATTCAAATTGCAAATGTGAAGGCTGTTTTCAGGTTTAAATGATTGATATTAGTGCATTTCATATATGTGTAAATTACAGTATAGTGTCATATATACAGTGTAAACTAAATGTATATATAAGCTGAAATGATAGGTATTTAATCATATGAAGGCCAACGTGTTAAAATTTATTGTTTTATATTTTTAAATAAAGAATTTTATGGAAATAGTTATGGTTTTGAGTTCTGCCTCTTCTAGTTATTTTTACAAACTTGAAAATGAGATATGGACTCTCTCTTTCTTAAATTGTTGATGTGATTTCCCCTGTGGATCATTTGTGCTCACTTGGATGTGCTGTATTACTTCCTGTTACCAGAACAGGATGACCAGATATGTGTTTGTTATCTCATACTTAGAACCTTTGGAAATGGTTTTCTGGAACCAGAAATCTCAGAATTTTCATTTTGGGACACTAATAGGTTCATGCCTTGTAAGGCCACAAGTTTTGAAAGGCTGCTGAGCAAAAAATGAAACATGTTGAAGATGATCCTTTAAAATCTCTTACATTGTCACTGAAGTTCCATTTATTTAGTTATTTATTTATTGTTGGTTCTGGGGATCGAACTCATTACTGTGTGCTTACCCGGCAGGTGTTTGTACCACTGAGCGAAATCCTGAACCCCACTAAACTGTCTTATAACACTTTCAATCCCTACAGAGTGATACATATGTCTCAATAGATTGTCTTACAGTAAATAAAGAATGTAATAAAACTGCATACTACCATTTTAAAACTTTTTTTAACTTAGGTAATGCTTCAGAAGGCCCAAATTGTTGATTGTCACTCCTCTTGGGTCACTGCAGATGAACTTCTAATGGGTCATATTTGGAGTAAGATCCATCTTCCAACTTGTAATGGATTTTTAAATAACAATTTGTGAAACACTAGTTGAACTCCCTAGTTTTGTTTCTAAAATTCTGTGCTTGGCAGTCAGATGAAGAAGCAGCACGAGTTTATAGTCAGGAAGAGCATACTTTCTTATTTCTTAGATGGGTGATAGGGTGCAAGAAATTGATGTCCTGCTTTATTATGTGTGATGATATGAACAGCTGTTTTGAAGAAAATAAAACATTATGGTAGCCATTGCTGATCTAATATGGTCTTGCTTAGAAGTCCTACTATGCTTCTATTCTGCTGTTACCATCGGTTCTATCATGTTGTGTCTTATTGGGATTTTAATATATATGATAGTATAAACAAAATGTTTTATTGAAAATGAGATATTATAGTAGCCATTGATCATTCTCTGTTATTTGGTTCAGAATGTCCTGTAATTCTTTCATTCTTTTGAATGGTTTTATACTATTTTGTTATGTTTGATATTATTGATTTTGACACTGTGTTCAACTATAGCAGAGAAAGAGATGTTTTGATAGGTACTGTTAATGTCCAGTGTCTTATTGTAAAGTGCTATGTTGCTTATGCTGTTCTGTTCTGATCTGCTTTGTTCTGCCCTCTTTTGTTTTATTCTCTTTAAAATAAAATACAATTTAAAAAAAAGAAATTGATATCCTGTAACAGCAGCTGAATTTCAAAATGACAATATAAAAAAATTTTTGTAGGGAAATGTTTTATGATGCAGCTGCTGATGGAGGTGTTTCACAAAGCACATAAGGTCAAGTTTGTAGGACATGGAGGAAGAAAACTCTGTCAGGCTGAGGGCAGGCTAGATGAGACAGGCATGGGTCCTGATGTGTGCAGGTAGCTTAGAGAATAAAATTAATAAAATCTAGAATGGCTGAGACTTTCCATGCAGTAATGTAATGTAGTCCACCCAGCACTGAACTGAATGCTAAATTCCCAAGGTTGATCTTCATGTGTGTTTTAGATGTGAAGAGAATGTGTACTTCAGTAAGGGAACAGGTTCACAGCAACCCATGGCTCTGGCTGATGACTAACTCAACACACCTGGTACAGAAGCCTTTGATGCAGAAATATTTGTTTCATCACCTTAAAACTCTTAATTTCAGGTAGGCAACTAGTATTAAATTTTTGTTTGCTATGGGAAATTATTAATATTATTTAAGTGTCATTTAAAGCATTGTATTTCATTGTGGTTGCTCAACAGTAATAACAGAAACT
>PVJX010036158.1:0-17826 GCA_004027295.1 Dolichotis patagonum
CAGTAGATTGTAAATGAGCGCAGGAGATACAGACCAAATCCAGCCAGGTTTCTTCCTTCAGTATTCTTTTCTGAGGCAGATAATGAGATTCAGGGTGACAGAGGAAGGTAATTTAGGCTCTCCCTGCACTTGAGCCCAAAGGAACAAGTCAAAGTTTGAGGGACATTGATTTTGATGCAGCTTGTAAAGGTTTCTGAGCCTCAATATATGCTATCGAATGTGTCAAAACACCGTTCCTTTTGTATTACCAGATGGTAAGTATGCTTGTTTCTACTGTTCACCTACTTGGACAGTAGCACTGACACTGGATTTCATTTCTCTTGGGTTCACGCCTGACTGATACCATGTTTGTAAAGTTCTCAAACAACTGAAATTAATATGCTGTTTAGAGAGGTTACACAGAGTACTACTGAAACTGTCTTTAAAAGATAAGAAAGTAATAATATAGCATTTAGGACAGTCGTGGAGTGCATGCAGGGTGAGGGATGGGAAAAAGAAGGCCACAGCTGGACACAGGGTGATGCTGGGTAGTGGGTTTATGGGTTTTTATTTTTCGGTAGACTTCACAACCTACATAGACCTTAGTGAGCACGCGCGCGCACACACACAGACATCCCCCCCACCCCACCCCCGCATCCCACTCCACCCCCTACTGGAGATTGCGCATGGGGCCTTTACACTGCACTACAAAGCTGACCTTTATTTTTTTTCATTTTGACACGGTCTCCCTAAATTGCTGCGTTACCCAGGCTGGGCTTCCCAGAGTGCTGGGGTTCCAGGCATGCGCCCCGCGCCTAGCTTGAAGAAGGCTTCATAAATGAAAGCCTGTCTGCAGCGCCCTAACAGGTCCCCTGGGTTCCCACGACCACGAGGTGCCCTCCACAGGGACGGGAGCGACCCCTCGGTGCCCTCTCCCTCGCGCAGGCGCACTGGCCGGCGATGCCCCCAGGACGCAGGCGGACAAGGCTGCAAAGGCCCGCTCAGGTGCTGGCGCGCAGCTCCCCGCGTCCTCCTGGAGCTCCCTAATCCCTCGGCCTCCCTGCTTTCTGACATCGCATCCTCATCCCGCGACCCCGGGGTGTTTTTGTTGCTGCCACCCACAGAGGCTCGCAGAAGGGCGCTGCAGGGGAACCGGGCTCCGGATGCGACCCAGGCTCGGAAGTCCTCCGAGAATTAACCGACTGCGGTCCGCCGAGGTGAGCTCAGCCCTCGAAAGCGCAGAACGCGGCGCTGTGGCCCAGCGGCAGGAGGCACCTCGGAAGATGCGGGATCCAGGATCCACTCTTTCTCTAAACTTCTGGAAACAGTCACCAGACCCAAACACACCGGGAATCCGACTCCTAGCTGGAGGCAGCTGGGCCAGGTGAGGCTTACGGCACCCTGCAAAGCTGGGACCTCAGGTTTCCGAGCCAGGGTGGCCCCCAAGGTCTAAAGGGCCTTCGCAGCCGAGGCCTCCGCCATCTAGACCGGCAACAGGGCCAGGCGCAGGGGCTAAGCCCAGAGCCTGGGAGGGCTGGGTGGAGGAGCCGGCGGGAAGCTGTCTGGTCTGAGCCACCCCATGGGCTCAGCACTGCCTGCGAGGAACTGAATCCAGGTTTACCTATTTTTTAAACTAATGTAAATGTTAAAAGGGAAGCGGTGTAAAATGTAAACACAGACTCACCCCTTGGGCAGGACTGTTTCACTCTTGAAATTTTAGAATCCAAATCGAAACATGTAAAACACATACTGTATTTTTAGACAACAGCACGGCAAAAAAAAAAAAAAGGTAAACTATGTTATTGGTAATTTTGAGATTGATATACCATGTTAGATATGTTGAATTAAACATATTTAAATGTCAGCTGTTTTTTATTTTTTGTAATGTAGCTCTTAGAAAATGGAAATTATATATGTGGTTCTTGTCATATATAGATATATTCATTTTGTTTGTTTGTTTCTGGTGCTAGGGACCAAACAGCGAGCTTCACACACGCCATGCAGATGTGGGGGCCCTGCACTGCACCCCAGCGTCTCTTTACTCTTCCGCGGGCCCGGCATTCCCCGCAGCACCGAAAGGTTCCCCCGATACTGCTCTGGAGCCCTAGGAACTGTGCGCACCTTCAGGCACCATGGTCATTCCACTGGCTCAGGCGTCCCACCTGGGCCCTACCGTGACCCACGGAGGTTAACCCGTCTCTTCTTCCAGATAAAAGTCTCGGTGGTCTCCTCCAGAGGGCAGGAGCCATCTTCCACCCTAGCAGCTGCTAGTCATACAATCCTCAGCACTTGGTCTTGGGGAGCGAATTTTCTCTTAACGTCAATTTTTATGTTAAAGGCAATAATAATCTTATTTTAGCCAGTGCTTTGCATATAAAAAAAATTAGCAGGTGATTTTGACGATACTCATTTTGAGGGGTATGGTATATCTGACAAAAGAACTATCTTTGTCTTCTCATACACCTAAAAGAGGGCCAGGGATTTAGTTCAGCAGCTTAAGTACCTGCCTGGCAAGCATGAGGTCATGAGTTCCATCCCCAGTACCATCAACAAATAAATAAATAGAAAAAATAAAAGCCTAAGAAAAATTTTCGCTGTGCACACGAGGAGACTGAGGTTCAAGAGTTTATTTGGTTGAGGTCATAAGGTTAATTGTGTGGCCCTGATTTTTCTGGCTCCTGGTCTAGTACTGTTGCCGCTATGCTGGCTTCCAATGCCCTCAGGAGAACGCAGATGACAGTTCATGCTGAATAAACATAAAATAGGACTGGGAGAGTCGTGGGGGCCGGGCTGCCTCAGGGCGGAGTCAGGGCTTGAGCTGGGCTCTGAATAGTAGGTAGGTTTTGGCTAAGCAAAAAGGCGTATGTGGACACTTGGTATCCTCTGAAGACCAATCGGTAATCAGGAGATTTTTTAAAAAAATGAAAATACAATGATGGACTGCAACATTTGAGCTTTTCTTCTTTTCTGTGCTGGGGATAAATTCAGGGCCTGGCACATGCTAGGCAAGTGCTCTACCACTAACCTACATACCCAGCTCTAAGTATTTCTTAAAGGAAAACAGCTTTATCAATATATAATTCTTATACCGTAAAATCCGCCTTTTTGGTTATTTGCTTTGCTTCGTTGAGACAGGGTCTCACTCTGTAGTTCAAGCTGGCCTTGCACTCGCGGTGATCCTCCTGTTTCACCGCCCAAGTGCTGCAATTACAGGGACATGCCACCGCAGAATCCTCCCTCTTACAGAATAAAATTTAGTGGGATGTAGTCTATTCACGGAGGTGTGCGACTATCACTACTAGTTGCGGAATATTTTTGTCCTAGAAGAAACCCCACAGCCATTGGCAGTCACGCTCATTCTGCCCCAACCCCAAATCCCTAGCAACTGCTAATCTGCTTTCTGTCTCTATGGATTTGCTTGTTCTGGACGTTTCATATAAATGGATTCAGACTGTTGCAGACCCCCGCAGTAGGTTCCAGTTTCCTTCCTGGGTCACCGCACACCGCGGGAAACGGCAAGAAACAAATTAGGGATGCAGGCAGGGATCTGGGGTGACGAGCTGTTGAGCTGTTCTTGGGCACAAAAGGCCATGATCTACTCAGAATCTTGCTTTTTGTTCTGAGTCAAGGACAATGAGTCAAGGGCAGTGGGTGTTTCCAGGAATAACAGTGGCGACCACGATGGGGTAGGCAGATCAAAACAAGGAGGAGACGGGGGCAATAAGCAAACTGTAGTTTCCCCAGGGGTCTCCAGCAGGTCTTACCTTGCCCTGTGAGCAGCCACGTTAGCCCTATGGCTTCCGCCTGTGAGCAGAGAAGAGTGGGGAGTTCCTAAGTTCCAATCTGGCCCAAGGGCAGGACAAGAACAGCTTCAGGCACCTCCTAGACTCAATTTATAATTTGTGGTCCCCAACATCAAACAATATGTGGCCTCTTGTGACTGTTTTTTTTCCACTTAGCATAATTTGTTTTAAAAGAGAAAAGGTTTGTTCTGGCTCACAGTTTGTAGAGGTTTTAGTTCACAGTCCAGCGGCTCCAAAGCAGGGTGGCATGCTGCATGTTTTGAAGGTTCACCTATGTGATAGCAGGGATAAGTACTTCATTGCTTCTTAGGTCTGGATAAATATTTCATTATATGAATATAACACATTCTGTTTATCCATTCATCAGTTACAGACATTTGGGGTTGTTTCCAATATTTGGCTATAATGCATAATATCACACTACTACGACTATTTCCTGCACAGGTTCTTGTATGGACATGTTTTCAATTTTACATACAACTGTAGTACATTTAAAATTGGAATTACAGAGTCACATGATAATTCTGTGTGTAACATTTTGAAGAACAGCCCATCTGTTTTCCAAAGTGGCTGTACCATTTTATTTACTTTTTAAATGCCTTTAATTTTTTATTAATACATTTTTGCAGTACATAATGATTACATGCAGAGTTGGTACATATACATGGCACATCTCAATTCTTTCTTTTTCCTCCTCTCTTCCACCTGCCTTGTATTTGGCTAGCATCAGATTCATTTATTATCTTAGAAGTCCTTACCAAGTTAACTATACATACAGATTAACAGCCATTCTGACAGGCCGAAACCATATAAAACAATAAGACGATTATACTAAATCAAGGTATAGTTTTAGATATATTGTTCATAGTGGATTACAATAAATTTTTTCTTTTTTTCCCTCTTCTGTTTTTATTTTGCTCTTAATATGTTGAGTTTCTTGTATAACAGAAGCCATGTGGTAGTTAAGTTCATTTGTCTGGTTTATTTCACCTAACATTGGGGTCTCAAGGTACAGCCATTTTCCTACACAGGACTCAAGTTTATCATGCTTTATGGCAGAGCAGTGCTCCACCGTGTATAAATACCACATTTACCCGTTCATCTGCTGCTGGATATATATGATGATTCCAAGATTTAGCTATTATGAGTTGTGCTGCTATAAACATGTATAAATTTATCACCATGGTAGGATATCCTTAACTCTTTCAGGAAGATGTCTAGAGGGGCAACACCTGGGTCAAATGGAATTTCTACTTTTTTGGGGGGGGGGAATCTCTGCACTGATTTCTATGATTGTATCACGCACTCCTATCAACAATGAAGAAGGGTTCGTTTTTCCCTGAAGCCTCTCCAGCATTTCTTATTGGTTGATTTTTTGATGATGGTAACTCTTTCTGAGTAAAATGGAATCTCTGTTGGCTTAATTTGCATTTCTTGAATGGCCAGTGGTGTTGAATTTTTTTCATGTATTTATTGCTTTTGTATTTTTTCATCTGAGAAGCATCTATTTATTTCATATGCTCACTTTTTGCTTGGGTCCTTGAATTTGGGAGGGTTTAAGTATTTTTAGTTCTTTATATATTCTAGATATTAGTCCTTTGAGGAGTAGCTGGCAAATTTTTTCCCATTACCTCTTTACTCTGTTGGTGGGGTTTTTGCTATATAGGAACTTTGT
This sequence comes from Dolichotis patagonum, assembly GCA_004027295.1. Taxonomy (NCBI): domain Eukaryota; kingdom Metazoa; phylum Chordata; class Mammalia; order Rodentia; family Caviidae; genus Dolichotis; species Dolichotis patagonum. The sequence goes on from PVJX010036158.1 coordinate 5,458, forward strand.
AATTGGATCTGATAGCATTTGTTGTTGTTTGATGCCATTTGTTGATTCTTGGTATTATTTCTTGTGCAACCAGGGTTCTGTTCATAAAGTCTTTGCCTACACCTATATCTTCAAGAGTTTTACCTATTTTGTCTTCCAGGTTAGGTGGTTTTGTTTTAATATTTAGACTATTGCTCCATTTTGATTTTAGTTTAGTGCATGATGAGAGATAATGGCATTTGATTTTAGTTTAGTGCATGATGAGAGATAATGGCATGTGGATAGCTAGTTTTCCCAGTACCCTTTGTGAAAGAGGTTATCTTTCCTCTAGCAAAAAGATAAGGTAGTTGAGTTCCACATCCTCTCATATGTTCCATTAATTCACAAGTCTGTTTTGTTTCGTCACAAATTTGTTTTGTTTTTTGCTAGTACCATGCTGTTTTTATCATTGTAGCTTTGTAGTATAGCTTGAAGTCTGGTGATGTGATACCCCCTGCCTTGCCCTTGTTCCTTGTTGCCTAGAGTTGCTTTTGCTATTGCTGTCTTTTTCTGGTTACATCTGAATTTTAGGATTGCCTTGTCTAGTTCTGTGAGAAATGCTACTGGCATTTTGATTTGGATTGTGTTAAATCTATAAAACAGTTTGGGAAGTATGGGCCATTTTGATTGTATTGGTTCTGTCTATCCAAGAACAAGGGATATCTTTCCATTTTTCTGATCTCTTCTTTCATCTCCTTTTTCAGAGTACTATAGTTTTAATTGTAAAGGTCTTTCAATTCCTTGGTTAGGTTAAGTCCTGATTGTCTCTTTTTTATATACCATTGTAAAAGGCACTGTTTCCCTAATTTATCTCATGGTGAGTTCATTGTTGGTGTACAGGAACACTATTGATTTTTGAATATTGACCTTGTATCCTACTATGCTATTAAATTTAATTATTAATTCTAGGAGTCTTTTGGTGAGGTTTTGGTATCTTCTGTGTAGAGAATCATGTTATCTGCAAATAATGATAATTTAACTTCTTCCTCTCCTATCTGTATCCCTTTTATTTCTTTCTCTTATCTAATTGCTTTAACTAATGTTTCAAGAATTATATTGAATAGGAGTGGTAATAGCACATATCCTTGTCTCATTCCTGATTTTAGAGGAAAGCTTTAAATTTATCTCCATTTAGTATGATGTTGGCCATTGTAGCTTTTATCGGATTGAGATAAAGATCTTCTATATTTATTTTCTTCAGGGGTTTTTAAAATCAGTAATGGATGTTGGATTTTGTCAAGTGCTTTTTCTTTGTCTATTGAAATAACCATGTGATTTTTGTCTTTGCTTCTGTTTATGTGGTGTATTAATTTATTTATGTGTAATTTTTGAGCCACTCCTGCTTCTCTTGATCAGGCTGCATGATCTGTTTGATGACCTGCTGCATTCTGCTTGGCCATATCTCACTGAGACTTTTTGCACCTATGTTCATTAAAGAGACTGGTCTGTAGGTAGCTCTCTTTTTTGTATGGGTTCTTTCCTGGTTTTAGAATCAGCGTAATGCTTGCTTTCAGGAATGACTTTGGGAGTACTGCTTCCCTTCTGATTTCATGAAAGAGTTTGAGGAGCACTGGTGTTAGATCTTCTCTAAAGTTCTAGAATTCAACAGTAGATCTGTCAGGACCTGGGCTTTTCTTGGTAGTTCTTGGTTTTTGTTTTTTACTTCTTCAGTTTCACTGACTGATACTGGATTATTCAAAATTTTTATATCTTCTTGGTTCAGCTTTGGTAATTCATATGTATGTAGGAATCTGTTCATTTCTTCTGTATTTCCCACTTTATTAAGAGTACAGTTTCTCAAAGTAGTTAGTTGATCTTCTGAATTGTAACAGAATCTCTTGCAATTTCACCTTTTTCATTTCTAACTGTATGAATTAGGGTCTCTTCTTTCCTTATTTTGGTAAGATTGTTAAAAGTTTATATATTTTGTTTACTCTTTCAAAGAACCAACTCTTGGATTCATTTATTCTTCGTATTTTTTGTCCCAATTTCATTGACTTATGTGCTGATGTTTATTGTCTTTGTTTTTGTTTTTTTTTTTTTTTGGTACCGGGGATCGAACTCACGACCTTGCACTTGCAAAGCAGGCACTTAAGCCACTGAGCTAAATCCTCAGCCCAATGCTGATGTTTATAATTTCTTTCCTTGTACTAGCTTTGGGTTTGGATTGTTCTTGTTCTTCTAGAACCTTGAGGTACATCCTTAGGTTATTTGAGTTTGCTTTATTTTCCTAATGTGAGAATTACTATGATAAATTCCCTGTTAGAACTGCTTTCATTGTGTAATATAGGACCTGATATACTGGACTGGCATTATCATTTGATTGTAGGAACTGTCTAATTTCTTCTTTATCTGTGACCCATTGATTTTGAGTGTATTATTTAATTTTCATGTGGTTACAAAGTTTCTGTGGTGTCTTTTGCCATTGATTTCTAGTTTCTTTTTTTTATTTCTAGTTTCATTCTTCCATGATCTGATAATATGCATAGGATAATTTCAGTTTTTTTTGTATTTACTTAAGCATGCTTTATGGGATAGTATGTGGTCTGTTTGGGAGAAATTCCCATGTGCTGCTGAGAAGAATGTGTATTCTGTTGTTTTTGGACGGAACACTCTGTAGATACCTATTAAGTCCATTTACTCAAAGACTGGGTTCAACTCTGATATTTCTTTGTCAAATTTCTGGCTAATTGATCTGGCCAGTTGTGACAGTGTGGTATTGAGGTTCCCCATTACAATTGTGCTGGCATATACCTAATTTATCATGTCCATTAGTGTCTGTTTTATGAAGCTGGGTGTGCTGATGTTTGTTGTATATGTGTTTATACTTGTAATCGCATCCTGTTGAATTATTCCCTTAACAATATATAATAACTTTGTCTCTCTTGATCAGTCTTGGCTTGAAATTCACTTTGTCTGAAACTAGGACAGCTACTCTGCTTTTTTTCTCGATTTCCATTGCATGGAATAGTGTTTTCTATTCTTGGAGTTTTAATCTGTGAGTGTCTTTTTTAATTGAATATGTTTCTTGTGGACTATGTATCATTGGGTTGAGTTTGCTTATTTTTGTATAGTCCATGCTGGATTTGAACTATGTAACTCAGGTTGGCCTCAAACTCACAGTAACCCTCTTGTCTCAGCCTCCTGAGTGCTGAGATTACAGGTGTGTGCCATAACACCAGACAGATTTTGCTGACTCATTCTACAATCTGTGACTTTTCATTGGGAAGTTGAGGCCACTCTTACTAGGAGTTATTGACTGATTCCTATCATTGCATTATTTTCCTATTGCTGGTTTCCTTTTCTATTTTTTTTTTTTTCCTTTTAGATGGCTGCTCATCCCTCCTAGTGCATTCATTCTTTTTGACTTGTTGGCATTTTGGGCTTTCTTGTCTCTTTCTGGGATATCTTTGAGAGTTTTTATAATACTGGCTTAGTAGTCAAAAATTTCTTGAAGTGCTCCTTGGCATGGAAATACCTTATTTCTCTATCATTTTTGAAGGAAAGTTGTGCAGGATACATAAGTCAAGATTGGAAGTTGTTATCTCTTAGGGCTTGAAGTCTTCAGCCCAAGGCCTCCTTGCCTTTATGGTCTGTGTAAAGAAGTCTGCTGTAATTCTAATGGGTTTATCTTCATATGGGATTCATTGCCTTTCTGTAACAGTTTTTAAGATTTTTGTTTTGACAGAGTCTCTCTTTGTAGTCCAGGGTGGTCCTAAAACTCACTATATAGCCCAGGCTGGCCTTGAACTTACAGGGATCCTCTTGCCTCAGCCTCCCTCCCAAGTGCTGGGATTACAGGTGTGCACCACCCCACTCAGCCATCTGTGACAGAATTCTGGTACATTTTTATACAATGTGGCAAGGAGAAGTTCTCTTTTAATAGTGGCTCTTTTGTGTTTATCTGTCTCACTTGCCTGTATCTTTATTTCTTTCTCTATATTTGGAGAGTTTTCTGGCAGTATTTTTCTGAACAGGTTTTTTTATGCATTGTGTGCTACCTCCTGATTTTTTACTTATTCTAATTATTCTTACATTAGTCTTTTTTGTGCCATTTAGCAGCTGTTGGATCCATTTTTCATGTTCTCTTGTTTTGTTTTTGTTTTTGTTTTGTTTTGAAGGTAGTAGAAATACAACAGAACAAGACAGAACAAAGCCAGTCGACACAATGCAGTGAAATTGGTGCAGAACTTCACAGCAGGATACGTAACAGTAACAGGTACCATGGTGTATCTCATTATCTTCATAATAGTTGTCTAGCCAATTAGGTATCGTGAACTCAAACCAAAGACAGAACATTATAAAACCAATCCAAAGAGACTATTGAATAGAGTAAAACCATTAATCATAATGAAACAAAACAGTGAAAACATTTTCTTTCAAACAGAATATAGAAGGAAATCCTCCCATATTTGCTATATTGCATACAGTCATCCTCCCAAGAGATGCTCAGACCTCTGTTCCCAGTTGCTAGTGGGGGTGGGGTGGGGGGTGGGGGTGGGAGTTGGGATGTTTGATTCCAAGCCCAAAGGCTCACAGGAGACGCTACTGGTTCTCCTCCTGGCTTGCGCCGGAGGGAGGCGCTTACCAAGAGAGTGGGTGAATTGCTTCCTTGTGCAGCTGCCTGGGTTCCACCACCTCTCTTGTTTTTAAGGTGCCTTTGAGTAGTGGAAGGCATTATTGTCTTCTAACAATGAACTTCTGTCCTCACATTGGTTGGTTCTGCTGCCTATACTTTCAACATGATTTTAATCTCCTGGATTTCTTTCTTTCTTTCTTTCTTTCTTTCTTTCTTTCTTTTTTTGGTACCAGGGATAGAACTCATGACCTCATGCTTTGCCAGGCAGGTGCTTACACCGCTGAGCTAAATCCCCAGTCCAATCTCCTAGATTTCTGATTGAAACTTTTCCATGGATTCTAATTCTTTTCTAAACTGATCATTCAGGCTGGGGATGTAGCTCAGTGGTACAGCACCTGCCTGGCAAGTGCAAGGCCCTGAGTTCGATTTCCAGTACCAATAAATAAACTGATCACTCATGTTTTGCATCATTTTATTTAGATCATCTAACCTATTAGTGTCTTCTGAAAGCTCCTGCATCTTTTTGGTTATTACTTCCATTATCTGTTGAGTAATATCTTCTCTGATCCTACTAAGTATTTCTGTTCTGTTTTCTAATGTTATCTACCATCCTTTTGATTACTTTGGATGTGCGGAGAAGTTGGAAGATTTGGGAGTCATTTTGTTGCTGTGTCTTCTCACGTTTCTATTGTTTTGTTTGTTTTGCACTGAGGTTTGTGGATGCCTACAATCTAAAGACTTTGTTGCTAGTATAGAGATCTCTTCAGTCGCTTTTCAGTGAGGTACTTTGGGTGTGGCTAGCTATAATCCTTTGCCACAACCCCAACATCTGACCACCTTGATTAATTGAGGAGGGGCAGAATTAGATCCTAGAATTAGTTATGCAGTGTAGTTATCCCAACAACCAAGTTTTCAGCAATGTATTCTATTATTGTTAATGTTGCAAAGATAATCAGAGTATTGATTCATAGGTAAATAGTGACAATTATGTGATCCTGTTAGTATCAAGTGAATCAGCTACAGTATTATGACCCAAGACCAACTGAATATTAGCATACAATAAGGACCAATCATGTACTACCCTTAATTCTAGAGAAGAAATCTGTAATTACAGTGTAAACATTAAGACAACACAGGTATTGATTTACAACTAATATGTACTAAATATGACAGCTATATCTTCACTAATGGGGGAACTAAGAATTCAACAATAATTTTACAACATTAAATGTCAAAAGACTAACAAAGCTTTATGGTCATGCTATTAAAGTTATAGGGTTTTGGACTGGAGGAATGGAAGAGGAAAATATTAAGCCATAAACTCTATGATATTGATATAGAGGGATGAAACTCTCAACCTATTATATGTCTGGTATGAGTTTGTGTTCTCCAAAATCAAAGAATGAGTTTTAGGAACAATGGAGGTTAAGAGCAGAAATATTTATTGAAAGAAAGAAAGCTTCTAAGAGAGAGACAGAAGGGGTCCCGAGCAGGTTGCCAAAGATTCTGTCTTTTCTAGGGATTTTTATAGAGTAAAATCATGAGGTTAGATAGGTTCAAAGTGGGGAAAACTGGAAACTCACAAGGCAGATGGGGCATACGGTAGGGCAGAACTGTAGTTAACCAATAAGATTAATTGCTCAGGTAAAATTGATTAAATCAGGGACAAATGGGGACGCGAGCCATGTAGTAAGCAGGCATACTTAACAGTAGTGACTCTTTCCATGGGGGGTTGGGTTGGTGACTCCTGACTTCCTCAGGGTGATAGAGAACTATTTAAAATGTCAGTCCTTAGGATGTGGGTGCATTTGTTTGATCTTTTGTGTTGAGGCCTGGCCCAGAGCGGGAGGTATCTGTCTTCCCCAAAGTTGCAAGGTGTCTGGGCTTCTGCACTGGCTCCTTCAAGGACCTAACCCTGTCTCACTGCCTATAATATTTCTAACTAAGCTGCCTATTAACAGTAGGGATGACACTTAAGTTTAGAAACTATTTCTAAATTATGACAATTGTAACCCATGAGTTATTGGGTCCTTTTATTGATGGAGTCTGACAATTTGTCATAAATTTTTCTAGCTTTAGTTATAACTATCTCTAAATTTTGGGTAATGTAGGAGAACCAGATTAATATATTTTGACAAATGAAACTCTCTTAATTTTTTATATATGAACAACAATATGTCCTATATTTGTAAAAACCAGTCTCAGCATCGTTTTGATTAGTTGGCAACTTGGATATATATATTACAGAATTTAGACAGGATAAAATCTTTCCAGGATTGGAGTTGGGTTCTTAGGCAAAACCAAAAAACTGAGTGAACATTATCCTAATTACAGTTTAAGCAACCTATATTTTGGTGACTGTGTTGAGGTACAGTGCCTGGAAGACCAGAGTTGAGAAGGACAAAGAGACATGTGCGAGTGTCCAGCAATCGGCTGGTTTTTACCTCCTGTCCTGATTACTCAGGGCTCCTCTGTGGAGATGACAGGCAGAAATGACAGTCTGGCCAGAGGGAGGAGATGAGTGCCCGGAGGCCCTTTAGTCCTACTGGACCAGCTGATAGGATGGGTCTGAACCCTGGGCCCACGGCCTCAGAGGGCAGTCTGACCTCCAGTGGTCCCCTTTGCAGTTAGGGCGTAGTTTCGGGGCTTTCAAGGGCAGTCCCTCTTAAAGGGGCCTGGTTTTGGGCAGCAGTAGCAGGTAAATGTCATCACTGAGCTCTTCTTGGAGCCCTGAGAATCAGACTTAGGGTCTGTTTTTAAAGGCCACAAAACACGGCAGCCATTGTTTGGTCTCTTTGATTCCTCCCTTTGGGTTTCTTCCCGTCCTGATTATAGCATACTAAAGAGGCAGTTTTTACTGAAGAATCAAGTGAACTATCTGGAGCAAAGGCTATGCTTTGTAGCTTTTTGCTAATATCTGAGATGACTGGGTAATAAACATGTCTTTAAGCAAAATCTGTCCCTCTATCGAATCAGGATCTATGGACATATGTTTTATTAGTGCCTCTGATAAACAATGTAAGAAGTCAGAGAGGTTTTCACCTTTTTACTGAGAAATAGCCAACAACTTAAAATAACCAGAAGGCTTGGTTTTTGTCCTTCTTAGACCTTCAAGAATACACTCTTGAAAGTGTCCCCTGTTCCAATCTCCTGTACTGTTGTTAGGTCACTTGGGGTCGTGGGTGCACTGTTTGTGCACCAGTGGGGACTGGTGGTTCCCCTGGCTGTCTATCTTCTGGCCTTCTAAAATTGACAATAGGCGATATTCACCTCCAAAGACAATAGCAGCTTGTAATGCTGCCTGTCTCTCACTAGAAGTCAATGTGTGATTTAAGAGTAGCATTACATCTTTCCAGCCTAGCTCACAGGTCTGAATAAATCCCCTAAAGCAATCAATGTACTTATCAGGGTCATCACAAAATTTTCCTAGTTCTAGCTTAATTTGCTTAAAGTCACAGAGAGAAAGAGACCTATGAATGGGAGTAGGCTCATAAGGATTATAACTAGCTGGAGCATAGATAAGAATTATCTCTTAATGTGAAGAAAGTTTCAACATAATGTAATTCTAACCATTTTTCCTCTTTCTTACAGTATGATTTTAGTTGTAAGAGAAAAGTATACTTAATCCTTCCCTCTGTATTCCACTTTAGCTCTAGAAGGTAGGTCGGCCACACACTCCTGCAGAGAAATACCAATTGGCTCTTTTTCAACATGGAAGGGCTGAATATCTTCCAGTGCTTCAGTGCACTGCAAAGGAGTGAGGGGCTTTGGCATTGAGTTGCTCATGTCTGTAGTACAAAAAGCAAGGCATAAGGGCATGAAACCTTTTTCCAGGACCAGGAATCAAACTGAGGAACTTTCACTGAGCTTTGTCCCTAGCGCTGTACTGCATGAAACTTTGATACTGAGCTGTCTGCAAAAAGAAGATAAATTAAGGTGTCTCTTTTTATTCCTATTTGATAAATGTCCTCAAGGCATCCCTCAGGTTGATTCTGCTCCAGGGCAGATGGCTGCCCTCTGGAGAGAGTAGAAGATAAATTTGGTCAGCCTATCCACCCTCGGCCTGGCACACAATCTTATCTCCCTAGATAGCTCATGAGCTTTGTCTCCATAACGATTGCTTAAAAAAGGAAGCATAACTTTATAATAAACTATTGCTTTTTGTTTATTTTAAAAAGTTGAGCTGAAGCATTTCTCTGTTCTGGGAAGGAGATTCCTTCAGAAATAGAGACAACAAATAAACTTGAGGAACTCTGCCCTGGGCCCTGGGGCAAATTCTCCAAGGCATTTGTGTCCTCTAATTACCTAGGCAATCTTTTCTAGTGGAGGGACAAAGCTTGCTTTTTTAAAATTTCTATATCTGGGGCTATTTCTATATCTATATTTAAATATCTATATCAGGGATTTAGCTCAGCGGCATAAGCGCCTGCCTTGCAAGCACGTGGTCGTGAGTTTGATCCCCAGCACCAAAAATAAATAAATAGGCCATGTTGGAACTTAGGGCGCTGGGAAACCGAGCAACCAGCCTGCTGCCCTGGTAAGTGGCTGTGGTCTGGCAATCCACGGCCACCCCGGGGCGAGAAGCATCAACATCTCCTGAGATCCACGCCATGTTGGAACTTAGGGCACTGGGAAACCAAGCAACCAGCTCACTGCCCTGATAAGCGGTTGTGAGTCTATCTGCGGTGCGTGGGCTGAGAATCAAACATCCCATCCCCTCCCCTTCCCCGTTAGCAAGTGGGAGCCAGAGATCTGAGCATCTCTCAGGAGGTTGACCATATGCAATATAGCAAATAGGGGGGATTTCCTTCTACCATCTCTTTGAAGACAAATATTTTTATCACTGTCTTGCTTTGTCCTGATTAATGGTATTGCTCTATTCAATATTCTGTTTTGGAAAGTTCTATAATATTCTGTATTTCCTTTGATTTTGCCATACCTAATTGAAAGAACAACTATTGTGAAGATAATGAGATATACTATGGTACTTATTACTGTTATCCCAGTAACCTGCTGTGAAGTTCTGTACCAATTTTACTGCACTGTCTCAATTGGCTTTATTCTATCCTGTTCTGTTGTATTTTACTACCTTCAAATTAATAAAAATTTTAAAAATAAATATAAGTTTCTATATCTTTAAAGCTCACAGATTAAATTTATAAATTATTATCTAGCAATCACATTTTATAAGCCTTCTAGGCACACAAAAAAGGCTATTTACTCTTAACTTACCTATGTAAGGCACAAATGCAAATCATTCTCTGCTAGTTTCTTTTGAAATGTTAAAAGCTGTTTCATGGCGCCTTAGCCTAACTTTTGAGAGAGGTAGTTTAACTGCCTGAAAAGTTTTGGGAACACCTTTAATTTACTAGCAGAAAGATATAAGTAGATAGATAAGTGGAGATTTTCAGTGGCCATGAGCCAGTGTCCACTGAGGGACCCTCAGATGTCCACTAGAGAGCCGCCCTGGCCAAGAACCCTCCGTTGTTCTCAATTTCTATTGGCTCAGATAACCAGAGGTCTCCAGAAAGGAATCCAGCTGTCTGTCTGGTCAACACTCCATTGACTGCACTGGCCACTGGCTTCAGTGAAGATTCACCAAACAGATACTGGGAAAATTTTGTCCTCTGCTTTTAGGAGTGACAGCTGTTGTAACCACTGACTGTCAAAGTTCTATAAGGCATAGTTAAAACCCTGTGCTAGATCATTACCTGGTACTCTATAAATTTACAATGAAGATTTTAAGGTCCACAACTTGAAAGGTTAGAGAGCCTCCCTAGTCTAAAATGTGCTTAGGTCCCGTACGTGTACTGCTTTTGGGAATAGCTTCTTCCGACATGAAAGTTGGTTCTCCCCACTGTTTCAGATTCAATCTCTTGAAGAGATGTGGCCCAGAACATTAAGTTGGGACATGGCTTTTATGTATGTTCTCCTGAATGGACACAATTCCAATGTCTCATCTGACCCAGAGATAGGATATGTGTCCTTCATATAAGATGACTTCCCTGTCCAGCATTAGCAAATGCTCATTTCTCTGGGCTGAATTTAGAATGAAAAGGTTTGAATAGCCTAGAGTTTTTTCTGACTTCATATACCTCTATAAGGAAAGTACAAAGTGGGAAATGAGTAAAGTCAAAGGAAGGAAACTGAAGCAGAACAGGCTTGACATTTCCTCTAGTGTATAGAGGAGGATCAGAGCCAGTCTGTCCCAGTGAAACCTGCCCTCCAAGTCTTAAGTCCGGCCACCAGCCTAGTGCTGTTTAAATGGTGGAAGGAGTCCCGGTGCTTATTGTAGGCGTGTATATTTTCTAAGTCTGAGCTAGATTTCATTTAAGAGAACCATTTTACAGAGGTTTGCATTAAAGACTGTTAGGGATGCTCTAATATTCTCTCTAGTGCTATTGTCTAAACAGTCAAGCAAGGGGTACAGTAACTTTAGCAACTAATATTTAACATGTACAAGAACAACATAATAAAAATGTCTCACTAAAGTGAAAGAGTTGTGCCCTGGAAAGCTGTGGTGGGAGGCAGGACCAAGGGGGTGGGACCAAACTGTAGTCACCTTTCCCAGTAGCAGGAAAATAGCCCAATCAATAACCTGTGCGTTACCTGTGCCCGCCCTAAGCACCACCCCGGTCAGAGGTTATATGAGTACCGTAACCCACAGGTGTGGGTTAGAGAAGGCCAGGCTGTCTGTGGTCATGGACTTCTCTCCACGTCCTTAAAATAAAGGTCTCTTTTATCTCCTATTTTGCTGTTTCATCGCGCCGAAAATCCTAACATAAATATCATAACCTTATAATCTTCCCATGTTTTAACTTAGATTTATCATTATTTTAAGAGACAAGATAATTAAAAACAGTGGGCAAATCATAAGCAATTATCACAAGTAATTATAAGCAACTGACAAAGCAAAATTTGAAGCATAAAAATTTGCTACCTAAATGAAGCCCAGTCCAGAGGCTATGAAACAAAAGCAAACCCTTACCTCCATCCGGTGAGCTCAGTGGAACCTCCAAAGATACAGGGGAATGAAACTATTGACCTACTATACATCTAGTACGAGTTCATGTTCTCTAAAATTGAAGAATGAATTTTAGGAGCAACAGAGGTTAAGAGCAGAATATATTTATTGATAGAAAGAAAGCTGTCTGAGAGAGACAGAAGGGGTCCTGAGCAAGTGGCCAAAGATTCTGTCTCTTCTAGGACTTTTATAGAGTAAAATCATGGGGTGAGACAGGCGGGGGAAACTGGGAACTCACAAGACAAGTGGGTGTAAGGTGGGACAGAACTATGATTAACCAATAAGGTTAATTGCTCAGGTAAAATTAAATCGCAGACAAATGGGGAATCCAGTCCTGTAGAAAGCGGGCACTGCTATGGAATAGTGACTCTTCCCATAGCGGGTTGAGATGGTAACTCCTGACTTCCTCAGGGTGATAGAGAATTATTTAGAATGTCAATCCCTAGGATATGGGTGCATTTGTTTGATCTTTTGTGTTGAGGCCTGGCCCACAGCAGGAGGTGTCTGTCTCCCCCACAGTTGCGAGGTATCTGAACTTCTGCACTGGCTTCCTCCTCCTGTCTGATTGCCTATAATATTTCAAACTAACTCAGCTGCCTACAACAATATGAGGAGAAGAAAGAAATGGTTTTCTTTCTTTCTTTCTTCTTTCTTTCTTTCTTTCTTTCTTTCTTTTTTTAAGATCTCACTGGGTTATAGAATTAGGTAAAGGTAAAAGAAAAACTGACAATAGATTTTTTATAAAGAG
>PVJX010036159.1:0-17767 GCA_004027295.1 Dolichotis patagonum
CTGAACAAGATCTCACCTGGCTCCAGTCACTGTGGTAAGTATGCCCCTAAAATAGAGGTGTACAGTGGGTAAATAGGGTCAGTAGTAAAGCTCCCTCCAACTAAATGTAAGACCTTGGTAAGTCTGACCAGTGTGAGGGTGACCCCTTCCTACACACAGAAAACACCAGGTAGAGTGAGGAGTGTGCTGAGGACTCCCCAACTTGATGAAAATCAAAAGGGTTTATGAGACACACACGCACACAATAGGGACATAGTAGGGCCTCAGCTGACACAAATACTATAGACAGGGAAATTTGATGACCTGGAATAACCTGAAGATAAAGTACTAGCAGGAACTAAAAGTTGACTTACATCAATACTACTAGGCTTGTCAGCCCAGGAAGAATATAGGACTCACCCAACAGGCCCTGCAGTAGGAAGTCAGGTGACTGGCACACCCATTCATTGTGGGGCCCAGCAATTGGACAAACATAAACCATACAATAGGACACCAAGATGCACAGTACCAACAGTTGGCATTAGTGGGTCTGAAGGACCAAACACTAACTTGAAAGAGGAAAATGGCAAAACAAAAAAGCAAAATGCAATCTCATACATCCAGTCCATCAGTAGCAAGTACAGGAGACATTGAATTAGAGGACTTCAAAAGTAACACACTGGAAATCTCTGAAAAGATAGCAAATGAAATGTAAAAAAAACTCCTTGTGGCCATAGAGGAAATCAAATTACAAGTACTCTCCCATGTAAAGCTAGAAGTAACAGCCTTAGTAAAGGAGTTGCTGAGTGCAGCTAAAGAAGAAATAGAGAAAAAAGTACAGGAACAAGGGAAACTGATTGAAACTTTGAATGCACACTATAGAAAACAAGCAGAATTCATGAAGCAAACTGAAAGAGACATCAAAGAAACAAGAAATTCGATCCAAAGCATGCAAAACCGTTTAAATGAAGCTGAGGATAGGATTTCTGACCTGGAGGACAGGATGGCAATTAGTGATAATGAAAGGATAGAACTTTTAAAAATAACAAAGCAGCATGAAATGACAATCCAGAAGCTTCAAGATGATGCCAAGAGAAACAATATAAGATTAATAGGCATTACTGAAGATACTTGAGTCAATACAAATGACATATCTAAAATATTCACAGAAATAATATAAGAAAATTTCCCAAACATGGGGGAAATATAATATGCAGATAAGTGAGGCATATAGAATGCCAAACAGTTACAACCAACATAAATCTATACCCAGACACATAATAATTAAGATCTCACACATAGAACATAAAAACAGAATACTAAAATCTATTAGAGAAAAGACACAAGTCACCTATGGAGGAAAGCCCATTAGAATCACAGCAGACTTTTCAGCACAAACCCTCAAGTCAAGACGTGCTTGGAGTGAGATATTTCAAGCCCTGAAAGAAAACAACTTTCACCAGACTGATGTACCCAGAAAAACTTTCATTCAAATTTAATGGAGAAACAAGATACTTCCATGACAAAGAACAACTGAAGAAATTCATGTACATCAAACCAACCCTAGAAAGAGTGTTGAAAGACATACTAGACAGAGATAAAAATGATCACAATCCCCAGAACAACAGAAAGAAACCACCAGGTACAATAAACAAATAAGGGGAAAAATCAGAAAACAAACAATTGGAACATAACATGGCAAAGTTGAGCCAGTACATATCAGTGATATCCATAAAGGTAAATGGCCTCAATTCATCTATCAAAAGAAATAGGTTGACAGAATGGATCAAGAAACAGGATCCCACAACATGCTGTATACAAGAAACACATCCAACTCAAAAGGAAACTCATAGATTAAAAGTCAAAGGATGCAAGTGCTAGGTCATGTGTTTGATACTCAGTGCCAAAAAAGGCAACATATTAAATATTATTACTAGAAGTAGCAGGAATATTTATAAACATAAAAATGTCAATTAATCAGCAAAATATAATAATTATAAATATATTTACTGCTAACAAGAGAACTCCCAAATATGTGTAACATAAACTAAACTAACAGAATTGAAAGAGAAGAATAGTAGTTTAACAATAATGATTTAAAATTTAGTAATCCAGCTTCAAAAATGGATAGAAAAATAAGGTAAAATATCAATAAAGAAAGAGAATTTCACAATACTATAATAGGCATTTACAGAAAACCTCTACAAACAACAACAGAGCACATTCTTATCAGGTAAAACTTTAATACTCCTCAAGTCTATCTTCTATATGACTATAAAGTACACATCAAATGAATGTAAAAGTATTGAATATTGCATCTGTCCTAAGTATATGGATAGGGTAATTGAAAAATATAGTGAGTGTTTAAATTAGAAAAGAATTGGTTGTAGGAAAAGGCACACTGACATTAATCTGCCTTGTCTTAATTACATTCTCCTGGCTGGAATGAAACACTGGACAAACAAGCAAAAGGAAGGAAGGTCTATGTTGGTTCACAGTCTGTAGAAGTTTCAGTCCATAGTCATCTGGTTCCAAGGCAGTGCAGCATGGCAGAGTGGCATGAGAAAAGAAACAGCTCATGGCAAGTAAGGTTTATCTATGTATGCAAGGTGGTTTTAACCTCCAAATAGCAATGAATGTTGTATGTATATTAATTAAATTGAGCCACACTTTTTTGTCTAAGTAGTCAAGAAACAATGAGAGGCAACAAGAAAGGAGGGTGAAAATACATGTTCCCAGTGATCTATCTCCTTATACAAATGGATTCATTCCCCATTACCTAATCCTTCATAAGCCAGTCACGTCTTTGTCCCCACCTGTGTGCACTGGAGGTTTTGGAGGACATCCACATTTTAAAAATACACTTCTTCCCTGTGCACTGACCTGGAGGAGGATGGCCACACCCACCCTACTTTGGACCAAGTGCTGCACCTGCACACTGGCGTGCTGTGCTCCACCTTCGCCAGCCCAGAGGAAAACTGCTGTGCCTTGCCATGCTCTCCCCATCCCTGGGTGCTGGCCCTGAGGAGGACTGCCACACCCACCCCAGCTCAGACCACCATGACTGGCCTGTGCCCTGGCACTCTTGCCATGTGTGCTGACCCCAAGAAGGACTGCCGCACCCACTCTGGCTCAGACAACCACCGCGCCTGTGCCCTGCATGCTCTTCTCTGGCACCAGCCCAGAGTAAATGGACTGAATTCACCTATCAAAAGAAACAGGATCACAGAATGAATCAAGAAACAGGATCCCACAATATACAAGAAAAACATCTGTATACAAGAAACACATCTGACTCAAAAAGAAAGTCATAGACTAAAACTCAAAGAATTGTAAACAGTATTTCATGTAACAGGAACCCAGAAAAAGCAGGGGTAGCTATTCTGTTTGTAGACAAAGTGAACTTCAAACCTAAAATGATTAAAAGAGATAAAGAAGGCCAATACATACTTGTAAGGGGAAAACTACAAGAGGAAGAACAAACAATTATAAGTATTTATGCACCAAATACAGGGGTACCCAACTATACAATACAAATACTAATGGACATGAAAAACCAAATACACAAAAACACAATTATAATAGGAGACACTGACACCCCACTGTCACAAAGAGATATATCAACTAGACAAAAAGTCAGCAATCAAAAAACAGAACTGAATCAAAACTGTGAACAAATGGACTTAGTGAATATTTACAGAGTATTCCACCCAACCACATCAGAATATACATTCTTCTCAGCTGCACATGGAACATTCTCCAAAATAGACCATATATTAACTCATAAAATATTGTTAAGTAAATGCAAAGGAAGTGAAATTATCACATGCATAATATCTCACTATAGCACACTAAATCAGTGGCACAAGAAACTGCAAAACCTGCATAAATACACACAAATTAAATGACACCCTTCTGAACAACCAGTGGGCTACAGATGAAATTAAAGAAGAAATAACACAATACCTGCAATATAATGAAAATGCAAATAAAACATACTTTACCTATGGGATGCAAGAAAGCAGTCCTAAGGGTGAAATGCATAGCAATAAATAGTCCCATAAAGAACACAGAATGAGCACAAATAAATAACCTAATGCTACATCTCAAGCTTCTAGAAAAGGAAGAGCAAGTCAAACTCAAAGCTCATAGAAGAGAGGAAATTGTAAAGATTAGAGCAGAAACTAATGCAATTGAAACTAATAAAAATGCAGAGCAAATCAAAGAGGTGGTTTTTGAGAGAATAAACAAATTGATAAACCTCTAGCCAACCTTATCAAGAAAAAGAAAGAAAAACTCAAATCCATGCAATAAAGACTGTTAAAGAGGGAAATTACTACAGATGCCATGGAAATTCAAAAGTTCATGAATACCTAATTTGAAAATCTGTACTCACATAGGTTGCAAAACACAGAGGAAATGGGCAGATTTCTAGAAATATATGAACTACCCAAGCTCAATCAAGAAGATATAGCAATTCTGAATATCCCAATATCAGCCACAGAAATCAAAAAGGTGATTAAAAACTTAACAACAAACAAAAGCCCAGGTCCTGATGGATTCATGGCTGAATTCTATAATAATTATAGAGAAGATTTAATGCCAATACTCCTTAAACTCTTCAATGAATTGAAGTAGAAGCAGTCCTCTGTAACTCATTCTTGGAGGCAAGTATCACTCTGAGAACAAAACCAGAGAAAGACCTAACCTAAAAGGAGAACTATAGGCCAATCTTACTAATAAAACATTGATGAAAAGATATTCAGTAAAATATTAGCAAATAGAATGCAGCAAATCATCAAGAAGATTATACATTATGACCAAATGAGATTTATTCCACAAATTTGGGGATGGTTAAAAATACACAAATAAATAAATGTAATACACAACATCAGCAGAAAAACAAAAAAATCACATGATTGTCTCAACAGATGCAGAAAAAGCTTTTGATAAAGTCCACCACCTGTTCATGATAAAAACTCTACAGAAATTTGGAATAGATGGTATCTAACTCAATCTCATAAAGACCATTTATGACAAACCAACAGCCAACATTATACTAAATGGACAAAAGTTGATAGCCTTCTCTCTAAAATCAGGAACAAAACAAAGATATCCACTATCACCACTCCTAGTCAATATAGTTCTAGAAATATTAGCGAGAGCAATCAGATAAGAGGGAAAATAAATGGAATAAAAATAGAAAAAGAAGTTAAATTATTATTATTTACATATGACGATACTCTACATAGAAGACCTCACAAACTCCACTAAAAGATTACAAGAGGTAATACACAAACACAGCAGCATAACTGGATACAAAGTCAACATTCAAAAATCAATAGCATTCCTGTAAACAAAAGCAAAACCCTCTCAGAGAGCAATTATGGAAATATCACCTGTCACAATAGCATCTAAAAAATGAAATACTTAGGAATCAACCTAACCAAGAATGTGAAAGACCTATATGCTGAAAATTATACTATGCTAAAAAAGGAGATTGAAGAGGATATTAAAAAATGGAATGATATTCCTTGCTCTTTGCTAGGAAGAACCAATATTGTGAAAATGGCCATACTCCACAAACTTTTATACAGATTTAACACAATCCTAATCAAATTACCATTGTCATAACTCACAGATCTAGAGAAAAACACTCCTAAAATTCATTTGGAACCAGAAGAAACCCAGAATAGCAAAAGCAATTCTGGGCAATAAAGGCAAGGCAAGAGGCATCCCAATTCCTGACTTGAAACTATACTACAAAGCCACAGCAATAAAATCAGCATGATACTGGCAAAGAAATAGACCTCAGGATCAATGGAACAGATTAAAAGATGCAAACACTACTGTAAAGACACTCAGCCATGTTATATTTGACAAAGGGTCTAAATATATTCACTGGAAAAAAGATAAGCCTCTTTAAAAAATAGTGTTGGAAAAATTGGTGTCTGAGTTACTTTTTATTCATCACTGAGACAAAATACCTGATGCCCAAAGTTGGGAAAGGAAAGGTTTATTTCTTACAATTTTTGGAGGTTTCAGTACATACTCAGTTGGCTCCAAGGCAGGGTGGCATGGTGAGGCCGCAGTTCATGGCACCTGCAAACAGCAAGGCGGAAACCGGCAAAAGAGAGAGACATACCTTCTTCCTGCCATTACATCACATCCTGGCTCCACCCCCTAAGAGGGTGTAGCACTGACACCATCAATCCAAGACTAGACAATGAACCAGTCACAAATGTACAATGCAAATACATGAGGCCTGGGGGCCACCGACATAAACCATAACAATTGGCTTTCCACTTGCCAAAGACTGAAAATACACCCATACCTACTACCATACATTAAATTAAAGTCAATACAAAATTAAAGTCAATACAAAAATTAAAGTGGATCAAGGATCTAAATATTATAACAGAAACACTAAATCTCCTGGAGGACAAGGTAGTTAGAAATCTTGGAGACAGAAGGGTAGGCAAAGAATTCATGAATAAAATGCAAAGTGCTCTGGAAATACTTCATAGAATCAACAACTGGGATCTCAAATGACTAAA
Organism: Dolichotis patagonum; assembly: GCA_004027295.1. Classification (NCBI taxonomy): domain Eukaryota; kingdom Metazoa; phylum Chordata; class Mammalia; order Rodentia; family Caviidae; genus Dolichotis; species Dolichotis patagonum. Next base: position 6,537 of record PVJX010036159.1, read on the forward strand.
AAGGTTTTTTTTAAACTTCAAAAGAAATCAGCAACAAATTGAAAAGAAAACCCACAGAATGGGAAATAATTTTAGCTAACAATCCCTCAGACAATGGACTTATATCCAGAACATATAGAGAATTGAAAAACATCAAGCCCCCAAATTCAAAGACCATCTCCAAAAATGGGCATCGGAGATGAACATACAGTTCTCAGGTGAAGATATACAAATGCCAAATAAATATATAAAGAAATGTTCACCATCACTAGTCATTCGAGACATGCAAATTGAAACAGCATTGAGATTTCATCTCACTCCAGAAAGAATGGCCGCCATCAACAAATCAACTGGTACCAAATGTTGGCTAGGCTGTGGGAAAAAAGGAACCCTTCACTGTTGGTGGGAGTGCAGACTGGTGAAACCACTATGGAAATCAGTATGGAGATTTCACCAAAAACTAGGATTGAAAGTTCCATTCAATCTAGCTCTTCACCTCCTGGGTATTTTCCCAGAAAATTTGATAAGGTCATGTCACAGTGATATATATGCACATATGTTCATAGCAGCACATTTTGTAATAGCTAAGTATTGGAAACAACCAAAATGCCCATCAACCACAGGGTGGATAAAAAAATATGATATTTTTATTGAATGGATTATTACTCAGCTATAAAAATTATGTTCTTGAGGGCTTTATAGGTTAATGGAGGCAACTTGAGAATATCTTCATTAGTGAAATAAACAAGACTCACATTAGTAAATACCACACTGTCTTTCTAGTGTAAAAAGTAACAAAAACTGACAGAGTAATAAGATCCAAAAAATATAAAAGATATTGTAAAAGTAAAAGGGAAAGAAAGTGCTCTAAAGGATATAACGGTATGTATTGTGTGTTTACACTATATGACCATATTACTAAATTTCTGTTACATTATTGAACAGAAGGGTTTGCACTGTCAATGTTTGAGTGTCTAGCCACTTTTTATGTTTTGGTTTTGTCACCTTAACTATTTTTAAGATGACAATATGTAATGTATCCACTAGCAATTTTATGATACTAATTTTTTTGAATTCTGTATTATTCTACCTTTTTTATTTTGTTTTTTATTTTCTTTCTTTCTTTAAATAAAAAAATAAAAAATATCCTTCTACATATTCCCTCTTTGAACACAATTGCTCCATCATCCTTTCCCTTTTCTGAAGCAGTTCTCAAGTCCTTTTTGATGTGTATCTTTTGATGTGCCATCCTTGCTGCCTGAATATCCTGAATGGATTGGAAAATGTTTATCTTTCATGGTCTTTTCTTACTTTGTGCAAGAATTAGAGGTCTTATGGTGCCACTTTTGATGAATAATATAAGTGAGGACACATTGTGATATTTTTCAGGGCTACCTTTTCCTTGGATGACACTTGACAGAAGCATTCACTGATTTTATCTTATTTTTATTAGCACATGTTTACAGAACATAATAATTGTTTTCTTCATGGGAAGTTGGTACATTTACATACTATATGTTCACCCCATTCATCCAGTTCTCTTCTTTCCACTCCATTTATTGGCCCCATTCCCTTTTGCAAAAGATGTATCTCCTTGTTTCCTATATATAACTTTTATTTTGCTTATTACTTACATTTTGAGTTTCTCATTTAAAAGAACCTAGGTAATATTTATGCTTCATTAATACACTCACAAAGAGGACTTCCATAACTACATCCTAATGTAGGGATGAATGAGTGTGTTTAAAGCAAAGCTGAGTATTTTGAGAAGGATCAATGGCAATGTGTCTTATTGTAACAAATTATTTTATTTAAACATTCACCACATAGTTTGATCACACTTTATAATGTGACTATGATGAAATCAAATTAAAAATGGAGAAATCACATGTTGAAAATTCACAAAAATATATAAACTAAGCATCAAACTCCTAAATAGCAAATAGATCTACAAAAATGTGGAGAAAATTACAAATACTTGAAGTTGAATTTAAAAAACACATAATAACAAAACTTATGAAATGGAAGTGATTCAGTTTTTATAGGAGCACAAAAACAAACACATATTTAAAGAAGTATTTTCAAATTAGTAATCTGATCTTATAATTTATTATATTAGAAAACAAGACTAAATTTAACCCCAAGCAAGTAAGGAGGAAGAAAAGTATGAGGACTAATGTGGAGTTAATGACAAAGACATTAGAAAAACAATAGAGAAATTAATAGACAAAGATTGGTTACTTAAAAATGAAAATTAAAAAATTGTAGCTATAATAATCATGACAAAGACAGTTACATTACTGCTAATGGTTATTAAGTATAGAAGTTATCACAATTTGATTATGAAAATTCAAGTATTTTTGGGGGGGGTACCAAGGATTGAACTCATGACCTCACTCTTGCCAGGCAGACACTTATACCACTGAACTAAATTCCCAGCCTGTAAATTCAAGGATTATTTTTTTATTTTAAAGTGGGTAAAACTAAACAACAAAATGGAGCAAAGCAGATCAGAAGAAAACAATGTAAGTGATACAAATTTCAAAGCAAGACAACAGATCTATAGTGGCTAGCATAGTGTTTCTTTTTTTTTCTAAATAGTTTTCCATATCTTCACACACAATGAATTCATACAAAGCAAAATACTATAAAACTGATCACAACAGAGTGATGAAGGCATTATAGGCTTTGAAAACAAGACAATAGGAAAATCAACAATGGCTAGCATAATGTATCTAGTTCTCTTCAAAATAGTTGTCCATACTTTCATGTATGTTGAAATTAAATAATGCAAAACATACTAAAACTACTCTAAACAATGAACAAAAACATTACTGGATTTCACAGCACAATGATAGGAAATCAGAAATGGATAATATAATGTCTATTTTTCTTCAAGATAGCTGTTCATTTCATCATGCATAATTCTTGTAAACTATTTAAGAGAAGTTCTATGCATGTACAAGCCTCTACAAGTACACCTATCCTTTCTGTTTTAATGGGTAAAAAAAAACTTGAATGACAGATTCAAAAATGGTATAGAATCCTTGAAAACATGTTACATAGAAATATCTGAAATAGAAGATAGTATAGAATTCATAAACTACACAAATAACCAATGAGGACAAAATAGAGAATTATGAAAAAGAACTCAAAGAAACCAAAAGGAAAATAAGAGAACAAGAGAAGACTATCCAGCAGGTATTACTTGACAACAAGAAAATGACTGTAAGGCTAATTGGAGTTAGAGAAAAAACAGATGAAAGCACAAATGGATTCACTGATACATTTGCAGAAATTATGGAAGAAAAATTTCTAGTGGTGATTTTAAAAGTTTAAAATATAAGTAAGTAACATTTATAGAATACAAAACAATTATGGTGAAAGGAGAAGTTCACTAAAGCGTAGCCTCATTAAATTCACAGTTATCCAGAAAAAAATACCAACAGAATTTTAAAGGCAGCCAGAGAAATACAAAAAATCATATATAAAGGTAAATCAATTAGAATGCAGAAGTCTTCTCAGCAAAAACCCTGAATATCAAAAGATATTGAAGTATTATAAACTCTAAAGGCTAATAATTTCCAACACAGATTAACTTATTCAACAAATCTGTGCTTCAAAATAGATGGATAAATAAGATATTTTTATGAAAAAGTCCAGCCCTGAAGAGAAATGAGTGCAAAATTAGTTCTATTCTTAACAGAAAAAATGAATCTGATACAGCTAAAATCACAGAGCAGACTGCTGAGGCTAATGGATAAACAAACAAAAACAACAGGAAAATAAAAACAAATGATACACCAAGAGATAAAGCATAGAAGACCAAGTGAATGGCTCTCTTTGAATGGCTCTCTTTGTTGCATTATTTAAACTGGGCCTTGTCTGCATGTACTGATATGTACAGAGTAGGCTATGTTATTTTCCTATCCCTTCAATAAGTTCTAACCAATGCAAATAAGGCTACATAAGGTACTGGTATGTAATCTTTAAGGTCAACTAACAATTTCCTGTTTCCTCACATTGTCTTCCCTGTTAAATGAATGAGTAGGACTACAGTCAGAAAGCTCCAAGAATGTCAGCTGGGTATAAGTCTAAAAATAAGAGGCTATGACTTCCTAGGGCATGAAAGTATACATACCTGAAACTGAAGCAACAACCTCTTAAATTCATTCATATGCTATTCCAATTGAGTTATGCAGACTAGTCTTTCTGCATATCTTTCTCTCTGCATATTGGAAAAGTTCTTGCTCTTACCAGACTAGATCAGCTCACCACCCTCACTGTCACTCATCCTAGAACCACTCCCTACTTCATGAGATTAATTCTGGGAGAGGCCTTGGATCAGGGCATTTGTCCATATATACTCACTTGGATTGGACTTAGGACCCCTTGAGTGACCAAAACTTTGAATATGTCTTAGTGTCTTTACTACTTCAGCATGGGTTTCATTGGAAGTGGTAGATTGGAATTAAAAACCTTGATTACAGTAACATTTCAATGGGATTGCAAATATAATTTTCCAGATTATTAAGAGGACTGGAAAAGTAATTACAGTATTGGGACCACAATATACAATATTTGAATTAAAATATTTGGTATTTGTATTGCAATAATGAAGAAAGTAATGGTAATAAATAATGAACACATCTGAGTAATATGTCTCAATGTTAACAGCTTCAACTCATCAATCAAAAGATACAGACAGGCATATCAGATCAAAGAACATAATTCAACAATCTGTTGCATTCAAGAAACTCATCTAATCCAAAAATATCATCATGGACTAAAAACTTAAGGATGGAAAATAGCAGTTCATGTATTGGGACCCTGAAAACAATCAGGGGTAGCAATTCTAATCTCAGATGTGGTGAACTTTAAGTTTAAACTTTTTAGAAGAAACAAAGAAGATCACTACATACTAATTAAAGAAGCCATCCAACAAGAAGAAATAAAGTTGATAACCATATGTGCATTGAATGCTGAAGTATCTATCTTTGTAAAACATAAATTGCTGAATTTAAAAGATAAAAAACACTAACACCATTATATTGGGTTATAACAACCCACTTTCACAAGAGACAGATCAATCAAAAAACAATAAAGAAATTTCAGAGCTAAGCTACACCCTTGAATATATGGATTTAATGAATAGATGCAGAATACTCCACCCTTCTCTGACAGAGTATGCATTCTTCTGAACAGCACATGATACTTTTTCCAAAGTAGATCACATACTATTCCACAAAGCCTGTTTAAGTAAATATAAAAAAATTGAAATCACCCCATCCTTATTCTCAGACCACTGTGCAATGAAAATAAAAATCAATGATTTAAGAAATTTCAAAAAATGCAGAAGCTCCTAAAAAATTAAAAACATGCTCCTAAAGAGCCATAGATGATTCACAGAAGAAATAAGAGAAGAAATTTAAACATTTTTGTTAGCTAATGGCAATGACTGTACAACTCAAGAAAATCTCTAGGACACTATGAAAGTGTCTTAAGAAGAAAATTCATTGCAATCAATGCTCACATTAGGAAAATGGGGAAAGCACAAATAATTGACCTAGATATTTGAGAAACAACAAACCAGACCCAAACTAAAATTAAACAGAGAAATTATAAAGATGAGTGGAAATTAATGAAATTGAGACTATGGGTGAGGTATTTTGCTAACCAGCATAAGCACTTTCCTGGCAAGTATGAGGTCATTCCCAGTATCAACAAAACAAAACAAAACAAAACAAAATTGAGACTAAAAAATCTGCTCAAAAATCAATGAATCATAGCTAGTAAAATAATAAATGAAATACATAAGCCTCTAGCCAGACTCACTAAGAGAGAGAAAATACTTATATCAATGCAATTCAAAGTGAAAATGTAGGCTAGGGATTTAGCTCAGCGGCATAAGCGCCTGCCTTGCAAGCACATGGTCATGAGTTCGATCCCTGGTACCAATTTAAAACACACACACACACACACACACACACACACACACACACAGTGAAAAGGTGAAATTACAAAAGACACTGTCAAAATCCAGAAGATAGTCCCTACTTTGTAAATTTATTCCCCAGCAAAGTAGCAGATTTCAAAGACATGAACAGATTCTTAGACACAATGTACCAAATCCAACCCAGAAAGAAAAATATCTGCTTAGCAACCCAATACAGAGCAATGAAATTGATTTGATAATGAAGAATCTAACAGGCAGGCATGGAGACAGAGCCAGATACACTACTGTGCACCACTACCACAACTGGAAAACTTGCTTCCTTCAGGTAGTCAGTGCAGGCAGGGAGGTGCAGCCAGATCTTCACCTGCACACTCAAAGCTGCTGCTTGAAATCTACCTCCATTAGGGGATCATCACATGCAGGAAGAAGCAGCCAGATACAACCTGTGTGCCCTTAGGTGGCCATTTGAAATCTGTTAACTTTGGCAGCCAGCACCCACCAGGAGAATCACAAAAGCACACCGCTTGTGCCTGTTTCCATCAGTGGAGTCCTGGTATAGATATAGGCTGAGAAAAGAAGCATTCCCCTACCATACACCCTGGCCAGCATCAAAGCCTCAGTGTACCTTCATGGGTCTTAAGAAGCCCAATTCACATCCTAGTCCTTCCCTAGAAACCTGGATTCAGAGAAACTGAGGTGTCTGGTCCATTCCCCTACACCATGGAGAGGTAGCCAATGTGGGAAGTGCCTGGGACTGACTTGTTGGGAGGAACCCAGAAGAATTTCAAGACAAAGGAAGAAAAGTTAATCTCAGACCTCTAGCCCACACAGAACAAGTCTGGGTGTTCTGTGTTTATTAAAAGCTATTGGAGAAAAGAAAAGAAAATGATCATGTATAAAGGAAAATCCATAAGAATAAGGGCAGATTTCTCAACACAAACCATCAAGTCAACAAGAATTTGGAGGCCTGAGGTTTTAGTTCAGTGGTGTAAGCACCTGTCTGGCAAGCACAAGGTCATGAGTTTAATCCCTAGCATGAAAAAAAAAAGAATTTGGAGTGAAGCATTTCAAACTCTGAGAGAAAACAACTTCCAACCCAGATTGATTTACCCTGCAAAACTATCTTTCAAAATTGTTGGAAAATTAAGACACTTCCATGATAAACAACAAGTGAAGGAATTCATGATCACCAAACCAATCCTACAAAGAATACTGAAGGACATTCTTGAGAGAAATAAAAAAGACTATGGTTCCAGGAATAGTGGCAGAGGGGGATTACTGAGCAGGGCAGATAATGGAAGGGAGGGGAAAAAAGGCAGCTAACAGCAGGAAAATAGAATGGCAGAGACGAAGCAGTACATGTTGGCCATAACCATTAATGTAGATGGCCTCAATTCCTCAATAAAAAGAAACACAGGGGAGTGATTCAAGAAACAAAATCCATCAATATACTATATACATGAAACACATTTAGTGCAAAAGGAAATTCATAGACTGAAAATCAAAGAAGAGAAAACAATTATTCTACATGATAGGAGACCAGAAAAAAGCATGGGTAACTTGCTCATCAACCACAGAATGGATAAGAAAGATATGATATTTTCATACAATGCAAAGCTATTCAGGTAAACTAGGATAATCTCAAGGCTTTTGTAGGTAAATGGATGTAAGTAGAGATCATGCTCATAGGTGAAATGGCTTCAATTCATATAGGTGAACACTGAGTTATCTCCCTAACATGAAAAACTGAAAGAGTTAGTGGGATCCCAAAAGCACAGTGGATATTATGAAAATGAGAGGTGAGGAAATGTCTAAAAATGGAAATTGGTAACCATGTTAATTTCCTATTATAATATTTTGAATTCTTGTATCATTTTCATAACTTTGTTTGCTTTCATTCCATCTTGCTTTGTTAGATTTTACCATGTCTGATGGTATGGGCAGCTATTTTGAAGATAATAGGATACATTATGGTAACCATTGTTGATTTCCTCTTTTCTTGTTTTGAAGTGCTGTAACACTTTCATTGCTTTGTTTATTTTTCTTTTTTAAAATTTTATGTAAAGAGAAAAAAACAAAATAAAACAGAAAAAAGGGTAGTAACAATACAGAATTCCAAGGAAAAAAAGAAAAGAAAAAAAAAAAAACTAAGAAATCATTATTTGATAAATTACATACTATCATCTTGGAAATAGTAGTTCAAGTTACAAAATTAAAACATACAAAGTAGACATTCAAACAGAGACTGTTAACAGTTCTGCTCTACGATCTCACAAAAACAGTAATATGGTCATCCATTTTACACACTTAAACATACATACGATTATATCAAAAGGGTAAAATTAAACACAACAAAACGGAACAAAGCAGAACACAAGAAAGCAATGTAAGAGACATAAATTTCAAAGCAAGACAATTGGAGATATTCACTACCTATTATATTGACTCTTGTTTTCTTCCAAATGGTTATCCATATCTTCACATACAGGGAATTCACATGAAACAACATAACATGGAACTGATCTGAACAGGAAGAGGAAGTCATGTTCATGTTAGGTCTTCATGACCAGACAATAGGGAAGCCAAGAATGGCTGTCATAGTGTCTCTCATTCTCTTCAAAATAGCTGTCCATATCTTCATGTATGTTGAACTTAAACAAAACAAAACAGGATGAAATCACTCTGAACAAAGAGTGATAGTATTGCTGGATTTCACATCATGATATTATGGAATCAGCACTGGGTACTGTAGTGTCTCTTTTTCTTCACAGTAATTGTTCATTTCATCATGTGTTATATAATTGGTTCTCATAAACTGTTTATAAGTTCTACACATGCATGAGCCTCTACATGTATATCTATCTTTTCTGTATTAGAGCAAAAAACAAAACAAGGACATACAAAACAAAATATTGCTTTGTTTTGATTGGGTTTATTCTGTTTTTTGTTTTTTCATTTGTTTGATTTTATTACGTGTGATGGTATGAACAGCTATGTTGAAGAAAACAAGAGACATTATGGTAGCCATTGTTGATTTCCTGTTATCTTGTTTTCACTTCCTATATAATTTGCATTGTTCTGTTTTTCTATTTTTTTTAATTGATACCAGGGTTCACACTCATGACTGTGTACATGTAAGGCAGGTGCTTATGCCACTGAGCTAAATCCCCAGCCACATTGTTCTGTTTTGATTTGCTTTCTTCTGTTTTGTTTGGTTTGGTTTTATTCTACTTAAAATAAAAAGGTTAGTTGGCCACCTGGGCCCCAGGAAATCGAGCTTCTGGCTAGCTACCGGTACACTGGACCGAGTCCCGGAAGCTCCACTGACTTAGTACAGCATGCCCAGTGACCTTCTCTCAGTTCGGGAGGCAGAAGGCGAGCTGGGGGACTAACCACCCAGGAGATCTTTCACGCTCCCGAGGACAAAGGAATGTGGCCAGAGTTTCTGCTGGCTCCAGTTCCCCAGACCCAGCATCTGCCTTACAATTTAGAGAGCCAAAAGCCTGTAGAGGGGAGTTAGGACCCTGAAAGGTGAGTCCTGCCGCCCCAAGGTGGGCTTGAGGAGACTTGGTTACCTGGGCTCCGGACAACTGAGCTTCTGGAGAGCTACTGGGTACAATAGAACGAGTCCTGGAAGCTCCACCACCTTAGTGCAACACGCTCAGCGACTTTCTCTCAGTTCGGGAGGTAGAGGCCGAGCTGGGGGCCCTATAGCCCAGTGTGGGTTAGCCTGGGGAGAGCTTAAAACCAGCACTCACAGTGGTTGAGATCATACTCACTATCTTGGACATGGGACTGTGGCCCGAGATTCTGCGGGGCCCAGTTCACCAGGCCCAGATTCCACCTTTCAATGTAGGGAGCCAAGAGCCTGTGGGCAAGGCAGCGCTGCTCCAGGAACTGAGGGTGCAGGAGGTAACTTGCCACACATTCAGAGAAAGCTTTGGAACACCGATCAAAGCAAGGAAATATAGAAAAATAACAAAAGGAAAGACCAAAAGGCAGACTCAAAACTCCAGCCCACCCCAAGAAAGCTTAGGAGCCATGTACATAGAAGAAAAAAGAAGCCATACACCTGAAATGTCTGAAGTGATATCAAATGAAATAAAGATACAACTAGGAGAAGCTATGGAGAAATTCTGATCAGAAGTACTTGCCCAGGTAAAAGAAGAAATGATAAAAATAGTGAAAGAAACAATGAAGACATCTAGTGAAAACAAGTGAAAAAATTAGAGGAACAAAACAAACAGATGGAATCCCTGAATGAACAATATAAGAAACAAACAGAATACATAGAGCAGATTCAAAGAGATATATAGGAAATAAAAAATGCAATTGACAGCTGCCAAAACTGCCTCACGAAAGTGAAGATAGAATTTCAGACCTCAAAGAAAAGATTGCAGCCAGTGAACAGGAAAGACAAGATCTTTTAAAAATAACAAAGAATCAGGAAATAACAATTCAACACCTGCAAGATGATGCAAAGAAAAATAACATAAGATTAATGGAGATAAATGAAAAAGAAGGGGACAGCCCAAATGATATCAAGAGGCTATTTACAGAAGTAATAGTTGAAAACTTCCCAAACATGAGAAGAGAAACTGACATTTGGATAAGTGAAGCATATAGAACTCCAAAGAGCCATAACCAAAATAAAACTACACCCAGACACATAATAATCACCATCCCAGAAATCCACCATAAGAACAGAATACTAAAAACTGTTAGAGAGAAAAGACAGATCACCTATAAATGAAAACCTATCAGAATCACAGCAGACTTCTCAACACAAACAATGAAGTCAAGAAGAGCATTGAGTGAAGTCTTTCAGATCCTAAAGGAAAACCACTTCCAACCCAGACTGACGTACCCTGCAAAAGTGTACTTCAAAACAGATGGAGAAATAAGAGACTTCCATGACAAAGAACAGCTGAAGAACTTAATGAACACCTAACCAACACTACAAAGAATACTGAAAGGCATAATAGATATACATGGGATAAAACCACCAAGCAAGGCAGACAATTAAACTGAATGGAAAGCTAACGATACAAGAGCAGAAAGATAACATGTCAACAATAAATCAATATATAACAGTTACAACCATTATTGTAAATGGCCTCAACTCGCCAATCAAAAGAAACAGACTGGCAGAATGGATCAAGAAACATCATTCAACCATATGTTGTCTACAAGAAACCCATCTAACCCAAAAGGACACACATAGACTGAAAGTCAAAGGATGGAAAACAATACTTCATGCAACAGGAAACCAAAAAAAAAAAAAAAAAAAAAACAG